>JAOWBW010002116.1:0-124900 GCA_026119855.1 Campanula takesimana | reverse complement strand
CTTCAATTAACGTCGGCGAGGATTCTTACCGAGATCATACTCCGGTTACCGGTTAAATCGTTCTTAAATTCCGATCTGTTTTGAAATTGTGTCTTTCTATTGCAATTCCGATCGAATCTCCGCTGAATAATTAACGACACCAGATCTGAAATTTGGTACCCCAGATCCAGACTAGTACTTCGTGTGAATTTTCAGAATAATTTTGATAATAATGGCGGCTTTTCTTGCTCTTGTTCTTGTTCTTGTTCTTGATCATAATCGTCTTCTTCATTTTATGATTTTTCATAGGCTTTTTCTTGGAATCTTGTGATGAATTGTTTTGTTTGGGTGATTCTTGAATCTTGTGATGAATTGTTTGGTTTGGGTTGATGGGTTTCTTGGGTTTTCTTGATTTGGGTTGGGAGGATCTTGCCATTGGAGAAAAGCTCATCTGCAGATGAGATTTGTGGCGGTGGTGATGGGGCGGTGTTGGGCTGCGAAGGGTGGGGTGGATGTTGGGTTTGGGAAGATGATGGAGATAACAAAAGTTAATTTTGTTAACATAAATGAGAATCCATTAAAATAAATTAATGCTCATTAGAAAAAATAACGTGTGTTAGAAAAAGTTAACGACTGAATAAAATGTTGGTTAATTTTGTATATAAAACAATAGTACGCATCATACATTTAGTGTTTCGATAGTACGAGTGTCAAATTGATGTTGGGGCCATAGTACGAGGGGCAGAAAAGCAGTTTACTCATTCAAGAATGGGGAAGAAGATGGGGAGGGGGCTTGTTGCATTTCTTTTCTTTTATGTTATAACTGGAACACATTTTATATATTCAACCCTTAATCGCACAAAGTGAAACATCGGACCCTCAACCGCAACGTCCCCCAAACTTTGGACACTTATTGTTTTGGTGAAAAAACAATAAGAACTAAATTGTGGAAAAAGTGTTTAGTCTATGGATTAAAATGGAAGGTACTTTGGAATATAATTATTTGAATGGAAATGAAGATGACACAATGATGTATACGAGGAAAGCCCTTGAGAGAATGCTCTCGCCAGCACAAAACCTCGGGAGGTGTTTGTGAGCACCTACCACCCCTAAACAGTAGTATTGATCGTTTTTTGAGGTTACAGAGAAAGCTTATGGCGGATTACAGTAATGAGCGTGTGAGAGTTGTGTGTTTGTGTCGCCTTTAGCTAGGTTTAAATAGATAAAAAGAATAAAATAAAGCTAATCCCTAATCTAACTAACTAGGCTAAAATCTCGGTCTCTATCCTTTATTTGACCACGTCTTGATGCCGTTGATAAGAGTCCTCGTTGATTAATGTCACATGTTTAATCTGTACAAAATATTGTTACTAACATAATAAATAAATAGATAATTTAAATACTTACAGTGATGTGATTGTCAAGATGTCGCTATCTTGAAAGATGTCATCATGTAAATTTTACCCATAACAATTGCCCCCAAAATTTTATTTTTTAGACTTAAAGACAAAAAATTCTCTGGAACAGTTTTAAAGAGGAGTTGGAAGCAGTTACTTGATCTGATAGTTTTTGGAGCTCCAATGCAGTTATGAGCGCTTTGAGGGTTTCTAGGAGGGTGGACGGCGTGTATTTATATCACACGTCTCTTCAATCATTTCCGTCTTTATTTTCTTTCGCTCTCCAGCCGGCGTTTTTGCAGAGGTAACTTCATTTTCTCTCTCTCTTCTCTGTTTTTTCCTGTTTAATAATGGGGAGAAAAAAGTGGGTGTCGTCACTAGCCAAGATCACGGGTATGCTCAAGAGTGTCCATTGTCAAGAGGTCACTGGTGAGTCGAGCGATTTAGAAAGCGAGGGTCTGATAGCGAAACCTGGTGAGAAAGTTTGCGTCTTCAATGGCGAACTAATTGAGTCTGTGAAGGAGTGCTTCCCTAAAGATGTCGAATTTCGTGCCTTCGATGTCTTAGTTAAGGCCGATTTTACTTCAAAATATTGGGTTTGTTTTTACGAGTATCCCTTCACCCTAGGGTTTACTTTTCCTTTTCCCCCTTTGGTGAGTGATTTCTTGAGAGCGACGGGTCTTGCTGTCATTCAATTGATGCCCATGGTTTGGAGGATCTTTGCTGTAATTTTGAGGGTAAACCGTGAACATGGGTTGGATATAGGTTTAAGGGAACTGGCCTCTGTATATGACCTTCAAACTTTTGGGTCTAAGCGTTATCTCTTCAAAACAAAAAGTGGATTTGAGACCCCTTTCTCAAAGATTTCAGTAAACGATAGGGGATGAAAGCTTAAGTATTTTTTTTTGTAAAAAAGGAATCTCTTGAGGGCGGTGAATGGTTGCCTACAAAATGGAAAAAAAAAAAGAGAAGGTATTCTCCTTTGGCTTTCTTGATTTTTCTTCCTTTCTGATTTAATTTGATTTTACTCCTTGAACTTTTTGCAGAGATAAAGTTTGGAGAACTTTTCCCTGCTACACCTGATTCAGAGAAGCAGTTACAAGATTTGTTGAAGCTTTCTGTCGAGGATAGGTCTTTCCAATCTTCAGGAATAGGCTCCTTGTGTGCACATAAACAAGAACTAATCTCCGTGAGCAAGGCCTCTTCACCAGTCAAGATGTCAACAGGTAACTGACTCTAACTGAACATTCTTTATTTGGTCATCTAATGCTGCTATTAATTTTAACTCCCTTTGCATTTAGTCTCGAAACCTGCTATTTCTGGTTCTGATTTCAACTTGGAAGATTTTGATCAAATGATGAAGAATATCCCTGTTAAGATTGAGGGTAAACCTCCAACTGGTTCCAAGAAAGATGAGGTCCAGTCTGTTGGATCAAGGGCTTAAGAAAAGAAAGGCTGTGATAAAGGATACTATTGAGGTGGATGCTTTTGAGGGATTGGATGTGCCAGAGGTTAAGAGGAAGTTTATGGCAATGACTACTGGGGTAAGATGACTTTCTGTACAACATTTAAAAGTCTAAATTTATTGATTCTACTCACATTAGGGTATTTTAGGCTTTTGAACGTATGGAGTCCAAGGTTGAAGAGGTGGAGGATAAACTCAATATTGCAAAGGCGGAATTAGCATATAATAAGAAGGAGTGGGAGAAGAAAAATGCAGCTCTAACCAGGGAGATCTCATATTTGATGCAGTGACAAAGTGAGAGTGAGGATGTCCACTTACAAGAAATTGAACATGTCAAGCTTGCTTTGAAGAAATCAGCAGCAAGGAGCATGGTGCAACTTTAAATCAGAATGGTAGAGGAATACCAGAGCAGTCAACATGTTAAGTGGAACTTGGATCATCTTCGTGCTGGTCTGCAGAAGTTGTCAGGAGAAGCCAAGGATGAAGGTGAGATGTCATCAGGTACTAAGGATGTCAACATGCCAGAGGGTGATGAAGGTGTTGGTAAAAGATGGTGAAAGCATAACTCCAGCGACGGAAGTCAAATGAAATGATTTGAAGTTTTCTGAACAAAATTTTTAACGGAGGATGAGGTCCAGTCTGTTGGATCAAGGCTTAAGAAAAGAAAGGCTGTGATAAAGGATACTATTGAGGTGGATGCTTTTGAGGGATTGGATGTGCCAGAGGTTAAGAGGAAGTTTATGGCAATGACTACTGGGGTAAGATGACTTTCTGTACAACATTTAAAAGTCTAAATTTATTGATTCTACTCACATTAGGGTATTTTAGGCTTTTGAACGTATGGAGTCCAAGGTTGAAGAGGTGGAGGATAAACTCAATATTGCAAAGGCGGAATTAGCATATAATAAGAAGGAGTGGGAGAAGAAAAATGCAGCTCTAACCAGGGAGATCTCATATTTGATGCAGTGACAAAGTGAGAGTGAGGATGTCCACTTACAAGAAATTAAACATGTCAATCTTGCTTTGAAGAAATCTGCAGCAAGGAGCATGGTGCAACTTTAAATCAGAATGGTAGAGGAATACCAGAGTGGTCAACATGTTAAGTGGAACTTGGATCATCTTCGTGCTGGTCTGCAGAAGTTGTCAGGAGAAGCCAAGGATGAAGGTGATATGTTGTCAGGTACTAAGGATGTCAACATGCCAGAGAGTGATGAAGGTGTTGGTAAAGATGGTGAAAGCATAACTCCATCGACGGAAGTCAAATGAAATGATTTGAAGTTTTCTGAACAAAATTTTTAACGGGCTGCATCCCTGGGAAGTTGTAACCAAAACAATTTATGTTTTTCTTTAGTTCGGGTACTGTAAAGGTCCATAAGGGCCGAAGACAATTATCTTTTTGAAAGTGTGGGGTTGGTTCCACACTTTTTTGATTTTTCTATGAACGGTTTATGTATTTCTGCTCATGTTGACTTCTAGCGTAGGATGTTCAAATCTTTGCTCAACTCTTTGTTTGGCATGACACGCCAATTAACCTTTGTTCTTTAGATAACACGTAAATGCTATAACCAATTGATTAAAGACTTTAGATTAGTATTTGACTAAGTGGAAATGGGGGGTGCGTACATATAAACATACGTGCCCATTCCACACTTTAATTAACACTAATATCGTACGCTCCAAGCGAAGGTGTATAAACCTTAATAGAGACGAAAGAAAGTAATTTCTTTAAACCTTTGAAGGGATTTGAATACCTTAAACTTGAGATGAGATGGCCAGTCTAAAAAACTATTGTTTTATGAAATTTGAAAAAACTTTAGTTCATAATAAGACTGAGAAAATATCTTAAGTGATATTATTTTTATTGAAAAACTTATGCATCTTGAAGAATGAAAATCATTCATAAAGCAAAGGTAGATTCATACCTGATCAGTTTTACTCAGATGTCATCTTGTAGGAGGATGTCAACATCTTGATTATTCCATTGTCTTGTTTATGCGTACTTGGTTGTCTTGACTTAATAAAACTTCCTTAGTTTCCTTGCAATGCTTAAGTTAGTAATGGTTCGAAAAATATAGATAAGTTTGAAATAACATAAAGTAAATAAAGCAAAACAAATTCGTACCTGTTTTCTTGATTTAAACGAATGAACTATAACTTACATAAAATATGTTTTGAGATGAATAGCGTTCCAACTTCTTGGGATCCTGACGCCATCTGGAGTAGAAAGCCAATAGGATCCTTTCCTTGCTTCTGCATCTACTAAGTATGGACCTTCCCATTTTGGAGCTAATTTCCCAGCATTGAGTTCTCTTGTGTTCTGGAAAACTTTGCGTAACACCAAGTCGGGGGGACGGGAAAAGAAAGGGCTCCGAAGAAAGAAATTGGGGCTCCCAGTTAAGAAGTCAAGCTTTCCTAATAATACTAAAGGGGCAACTTGAAATCTCCTTATTCTGACATTCTTGTTGTATGATCGTGCAATGCTTTGTTGATAGGATGCCATCCTGATCCTTGCTAGGTCCCTTAGTTCTTCAATTGTATTCAGGTCATGAGATAGGTTGATGTCGTTCTGTTCAGATGTCAACAACCCATATCTTGCTGCTGGGATGACGACTTCTGTAGGAATGACAGCTTCTGCTCCAAATACCAGGGAGTATGGTGTCTGTCTAGTTGCATTCTTTGGTGTGGTCCTGTCTGCCCATAAAACGAATGGAAGTTCCTCAGCCCAGCGTCCTTTTTTCTGATCTAGCCTCTTCTTTAAGTTGTTAATTATAATTTTGTTGCTTGACTCTGCTTGTCCATTGGCTTGAGGATGTATGGGCGAAGATGTCACCATCTTGACTTCCCAGCTAGTCAAGAAGTCTGTTGTCTTCTTGCTGATGAACTGGGAACCATTATCACAGATTATCTCTGAAGGAATGCCAAACCTGCTGAAGATGTTCCTTTTGATGAATGAGATGAATTCTTTGTCACGGTGTAAGGATCCTGCCCCAAAAAAAACACGAGCACGTTTCAAGGGCGAAATACCAAACGCGGGAACCGGACCAATTTAACGGAGTCGCCACATTTTGTTAATTTTAAACCCAACAAAATGACAAAGGTTTGAGTTCAAAGGTTCGGAGATCAGGTTACAACTTGGGAAGAGTTTTTACGTCCTCCCAAGTTGCCTCGGACAAAGCCGAGTCTCCCTTGTTAGTTAATAAAAGTGCATGTGTGTGTGTGTGTTTTAACGGAAAATCTTTGTTTTAACTTTTTATTTATCTTTTCAACTGAAAAAGGGTTTGTTTGACAAGAAAACAGAAGGCAGAAGGGCAATATGGTCAATCTCCCCATACGGCCAAAGTATCCGTACGGATGGGGAGACCACTCCTGGGATTTTACAGTTTGTTCAAGCAACAGTCCAGTTCCAGGCAGAAACAGAGCATTCTGCTTGAACTGGACCAAACTGTTCTGATTCCAGTTTGTTATTCCAACACAAAACAACATTAACAACTCATTCCTATGCCATTTGATCATCAAAGAACCTCCCAAAACAAGAGTTTGGGAATGATCAAAGGCAATCATGGGAGAAAAATGAAAAAGGTGGCCAATATGCCCTTTTGAGCCATAGTGACCATTTGATGAGTAAAGATTGAAACTTTACCATCAAAATGGCTCTTCTAGGCAAGATTAATACTTTAGGGACAAGAAAAAACCATAAAGATTGGATCTTTATTACCCAAACTTGGGAATTTTGGGCTAGATCAAGGTGATGAGGATAAAGATTGAGACTTTATCCTCAACATGATCATCATAGCTTAAAATGAGCAAAATGAACAACAAGAGCATCATCCATGACAAGAATGTAAATGAACAATCAACAAGCCATGATCAAAATAGGTTTGAAACTCTTCCACACAAAGTATGGAGGGAACCTTTGATCATCTCATGGCTTGGACTAGGAAATATAAATAGTAATAGATATATGTATATTGCTTGAATGGACAAGACTTGCAAGAATGTAAAGATCAACAATAAATGACAAGATCAAAGATAAATAGAGTTCTTAGATGAAGAGAAGGGAGGGGGAGAAGGTGGCTTTACCTATCTTGGTTTAGGCCAATCTTCCTTTCTCTCTTTCACTCTTTGTTCACTCTTACTCACACTATTCTGAGGTGAATTCGACAGAGTAACCTTAGTTCTAATGTTTCTCCCCCCTTCTAAAACGATCAGCAAGGGGTTCTATTTATAGGGACTGAGGGTGCCCAAACCAGCCGTACGGCTAGGCCCCTCTAGTACCCAAAGCATCCGTACGGCTCAGCCTGGCGAGCTTCTGGATTTTTCCAATTTTATACCAGAGTAGTCCTGAAATTTATAGCTTGTCCTAGGGAGGTCCTGGCCTATTAGCTTATCTCTGAAACGGTGCTAAGGCTACCTCTAAGATAGGTCGGTTTTAGATTGGGATACTTACAGAGCCCCTCGGCAACGTCGCTTCGAAGGAGCGGGGTTGTCGATAGAAATAAGCATCCCAATCTGATGGGACGACGGCTTTAACCGATTTTGGTTGCATGGCTGGACCTAGTGGTATAGGATTCCTACATATCTCGTTCGCGGGATTAAGCCTAACGTAGTTCGGAGGTACGCGGGTTACTTAGATCCGCAAGGAGGCATGACTCTAGGGTCAGAGGCGAGACATGGTCAAATTGGCTCTATGGGAGAGGGTTGACTTGCTGGGGATATGGTCAACTTGACTCTATAGGAGAGGGTTGACTTACACGGGACAGATTTTTACTGGGATTACGTCGGGGACGGCCTATGGTGACTATTCTAAGTCCAAGCTTGACCGGGGTCAACTCCATCTTCGGGGAGATTGACGGGAAAACTGGTCTTACGTCCCTCTAAGGACTGCCGGGACAAAGGCTCTAGCCTATAACGACTATTCTAAGTCTAAGCTTGACAGGGGTCAACTCCGTCTTTGGGGATATTGACGGGAAAACTGGTCTTACGTCCCTCTAAGGACTGCCGGGACAAAGGCGAGCCTATAACGACTATTCTAAGTCTAAGCTTGACTGGGGTCAACTCCGTCTTTGGGAGATTGACGGGAAAACTGGTCTTACGTCCCTCTAAGGACTGCCGGGACAAAGGCTCTAGCCTATAATGACTATTCTAAGTCTAAGCTTGATCGGGTCAACTCCGTTTTTGGGGAGATTGACGGGAAAACTGGTCTTGCGTCCCTCTAAGGACTGCCGGGACAAAGGCTCTAGCCTATAGCGACTATTCTAAGTCTAAGATTGACCGGGGTCACTCCGTCTATGGGAGATTGACGGGAAAACTGGTCTTACGTCCCTCTAAGACTGCCGAGACAAAGGTTCTAGCCTATAACGACTATTCTAAGTCATAGCTAATGGGCTTACGTCGGGGACGGCCTATGGTGACTTTGGGAACCTAAATTTTCTAGGTTCAATTCAAGTTGCATGAGCCAAGGAGGGCATTTTTCGGTTGCATTTATGACATTGGTTGGGAAGGGGCTTTAAATGGGTTGGACCACAAAGCTAACTCTCAACAAGAAATCATCAATTCTGACAGGGATAAAGTAGCCGTACGGCTCGGGAGGGAAGTACTCCTTTTTCATTCAATTTTGTTCCAGGCCTGGTCATCTACTTAAATGCCACAGTCCTGAGTTCATCAATCAGTTCGTCTTCTTCATTTCGAAAGTTCCTTTTTCCATGGAACCCTTTCTCATGGAGAAACCACCAAAATTGTTCAAAATTCATCAAGAATGTTTCGAGGGCAACCTTAGGCTTTGGATGCGGTCCCACATGAGGAATCACAAGGGAACTTTCCAATCCATGTTTGGCCTTCAATCCCTTTGGTCTCTCAAGGAGTTCATTCCGGATCTTGAGCTATTGAGAGCCGCTGCGTCCTTTTGGGATGTTAGGAGGCATGTCTATTGTTTCTCCTACAACGAGATCACTCCTACTTATGAGGATTTCAAGGCTTTGGTGGGCGGCGTGGACACGGAGGTCATTGCTCTTCCTTCAGTTGATGACACCATGTGTGTTGAGAGGTTGGTTTCTCTTCTTGGTATTTCTTTGGAGAGGCCCAATGCATGGTCCTTGATCACACTTTCATTGATATTTCGGATGTCCCTGAGAAGTTCATGGATCGCACGGATGAGGCTTCTTGGAATGCCTTCGGTTTATGCGTCCTTGCTTTTTTCTACATGGTCAGTTCCAAGGGCACCTGCCATCGGGTTTTATTGAGTGTCCTCGAGGAGTGCCGTGCGGGGAAGGATATTGTCCCCTTGATCTTGGGTGAGACCCTTCACGGTATGGACCGCTTGGCTTTGGGGGATGGTTTCATGCGCAGTGGTAGCCCTGCCTTGCTTACTTTGTGGTTGAGGGAGAGGTTGATGGCCATTCCGGAGGCTCCTATCTCTCACAATCCTTGGTCTTACTCTTTGAGAAGCATTATCTTGGACCTAGTTCAGAGTGATTGGGAGGCTTACATGGCTCGCCTCACGACTGCCGAGATATGCTGGCTAGTTCCCCATTGGCGTATTGGCTCGGTGCGGGAGTATCAAGATAATTCCCCCTTTGTTCGGGTGCCAGGACTCTTGGGTTCATCTCATTATATCCCTTCTTTGGTCCGTCGTCAGTTTGGGTTACCGCAGACTCTACTGTTGGAGTGGTCGGGTGTCAACCCGGAGCACTTGAGGCTTCCATCTCTGTCTATGTGGGATTCCTCCACCGTTTCATTCCTGTCCCAGTTGTGGACTTATTCCCTTTTTCCAGCTCGGGCACTTCTTGGGCGAGCGGCTAGCATGGTTTTGACCACGGTGTACTTGGACTGGTATGAACAGACCATGGGACAGACTCAGAGACTCATTGAGGAGAGGCGTGTGGCTATTCTTGGTGAGACTTATGGTCCTAGTAGGGTTCTAAGGGAGACCGAAGCTGTGGCGAGTGGCCATAACATTACTGGAGACGTTGTTGAGGACTACAGAGTTTTGGCAGGCAGGAGGATGGCCGCGATGCCTAAGGCGGGGGCACGAATGGAGGATTTTCAGGCTCGGGCTGCTGCCAATGCGGCTTTGAGGGCGACCGGGCTCGTAGATGACGTTGGAAGAGCCTCTGATCATGGAAAAGGGGAATTGACATCTTTGAGGTAAAGAAAAAGAAGACCCGAAGAAGTCAAAAGAAGAAGTGGAGGGACAAAGAACGGTGATTTCCATGTATCCACCCATTGCCATTGCAGACACATTAGTTTATCTTAGGTATTTTAGTTATGTCTTAAGCATGTTAGTTGGGTCGAGAGTAGACCGTGCTTGAACTCATCAAAGAAGTGTTTTAACTGTAATGAAAATGGTTACTTATGAAGCCAATTTGCATTCTCATGGAGCTCTTGCTCAAGTCCAAATTTGATTTTTATTTATTTTTTAGACCGGACCAAAGATTGGCTGCCTACGTTCCCCTTTTACAAATGAAAATCTAAGGGGCTCAGGTCATCGTAGTTCATTTCTCCACAAATTTTTAGGATGCGACCCTGTTTTTTCTCTAGACCGTCCAAATGGGTTTTCAATCTAGGTGTGTATATTCTTTTAGCACCCCCCCCTTTTTTTAAACAAAGTAACGACGGAGCTTATCACCATTGACTGGGTGCATAAAGGGGTTGCCGTCCAAGTCTGCGAGCCTCATTGCGCCCCCTGAAAAGACTTCTTGTACCACAAAAGGACCAATCCACACGGGTTCCCATTTTCCATCGGGATTAGACCTCCCCGGGGTTTTTTCCTTAAGGACTAAATCTCCTGCCCGAATCTCTCAGGGCTTTACCTTCTTATCAAAGGCTCGCGCCATTCTCCCTTGGTAGGCGCGGATGTGTTCCATGGCCCTCAGGCGACGTTCGTCCAACAAGGCCAGCTCATCATGTCGGCTTCGAAGCCAATCGACATCGTGGATCTTATTTTCCAACAAAATTCTTAGTGACGGTACTTCCAATTCTGCGGGGAGCATGGCTTCCATTCCGTACGTCAAAGCAAAAGGAGTTTCTCCTGTGGCTGTTCTGACCGAAGTCCGGTAGCCCTACAAAGCTAGGTGTAGCTTTTCAGGCCAATCTCTTCCCCGTGTTGCCATCTTTCTAATAATCCTCTCAAGCGTTTTGTTGGCAGCTTCTACCGCGTCATTGGTCTGGGGTCTATATGGGGAGGACTTGTGGCGAGTAACTTGGAATTCTCCCAATAATCGATCGCATTCACCCTCGAAGTGCGAGCTGTTGTCGGTAATGACCTCGTTCGGGACCCTGTACCGGCACATATTCTCTTTTATAAATCCCGGCACCTTCTTGGAGGTGAGGACCCGGTATGACTTAGCCTATACCCACTTTGTGAAGTAATCCATGGCTACCAAAACAAACTCGTGACCATTGATACCAGACGGGGAGATTTTCCCGATAACATCTATGCCCCATGTTGAGAAGGGCCATGGTGTAGTCATGCAGTAGAGATGATGAGGCGGTAGGTGGTTGAGGTTGGAGAAACGCTGACATTTATCACACCTCCTTACGAATTGCATGCAATCTGTTTCCATTGAGATCCAGAAGTAACCCATCCGCAGAATGGTTTGCATTAATGCCCTTGCGTTCGTATGAGGACCACACACTCCACCATGAACTTCTTGCATGAGTTCTTTTGCCCTTTCCCCACTTATGCATCTAAGGAGAAGGCCCTGATGGCGTTTTTTGTATAGGATGTCCCCCAGGATGACGTAATTGGATGCCAACCGCTTGAGTGCCGTCATACCTTTGGCTTTGATCCCGTGCAAATACTCTCCCTTTTCATTCATGAAGGAAGCTTCTCCTTCTTTGAGGATTGGTAAATCTGGTTGTACATGGCTCCTTACCTCTTCCAGGATTGCTCTGATTTCAAAGCAGTATGCTGGGCTTTCCTTTCTCCCGACCCGGAATGGTTTTATAAATTTTCCCTCGGGGATTTCCACTAATGAAGCCAAATTGCTAGGGCGTCGGCGAAACGGTTCCGGTCCCTCGGCAGGTAATGGAAGCTGACCTCTTGGAATTGTGCTATGAGCTCTTCCATGTAGGCATGATATTTCGCAAACTGGGATCCAGTGTTTTCCATTTGTTCGAGACTTGGTTGATAATCAAGGTCGAATCGCCGTATACTTCCAGCTCCTTAACATTCCTTTCCAAGGCTGCCTCCAAACCGGCTGTGCATGCCTTATATTCTGCGGCATTGTTGGTGACATCAAAGTTCAATTTGATGGCGATGGGGGTGTGCTCGTCTTTTGGTTCACCAAGAGCAATCCTACACCGTTTCCTCTTTTATTGGCCGCTCCGTCGAAGAACAATTGCCACCTATTTCCTCCCTCGAGGGTAAAGATTCCTTCATCTGGGAATTTTGGTTCGGGCCCCTTTCTTCATTACTAGGGAAATCTGCCAAGTGTTATGCCAAAACCCTTCCTTTGACTGCCTTTCTCGACACATAACTATATCGTACTCGGCTAAGAAGAAGGACCATTTGGAAAGCCTCATAGACAAAGATGTCTTTTCCAATAAGCATTTGATGGGGTCTATTTTGGAAATAAGTTGTATCGGATGAGCCTGCATTTAATGTTTTAACTTTCTCACGACCCATACCAATCCTGCGCAAGTCTTCTCAATTGGGGAGTAGTTGAGCTCGCTTCCTTGTAGCTTACGGCTCACAAAGTAGATGGAATTTTCCACCTTTGAATCTTTCTTCTCTTGGGCCAACATTTCTCCTATCGACGCATCAGTCACCGTTAGGTAAAGCAAGAGTGGCTTGTCTTTGTGCGGAGGGCATAGGATTGGCGGGTGGATGAGGTAGGCCTTAATCTTGTCGAAGGCTTTTTGGCACTCCCCGTTCCATTTGACCTCGGCATTCTTTCTTAGCAGTTTGAAGATGGGCTCACAAATGGGAGTGAGTTGGTTTATGAAGCGGCTGATGTATTGTAACTTTCCCATGAAGGCTTTTACCTCTGTTTGGGTGCGAGGTGGCCTCATTTTCACAATTGCCTTGACCTTTTGAGGATCAATTTCGATGCCCCGTTTGGTGATCATGTATCCCAAAACCTTGCCACGAGAAACCCCAAAAGTGCACTTGGCCGGATTAAGTCTCATGGAGTGCTTCCTAAGCCTGTCAAAGAACTTTCTCAAGTCTATCAAATGTTGCCCGTCAGAGCCCTTAGAATGCACGATCATGTCATCGACATACACTTCTATTTCCTTATGGATCATGTCATGGAAGAGTGCGGTCGCAGCTCTTTGGTAGGTAGCCCCAGCGTTTCGCAACCCGAAAGGCATCACGGTATAGCAAAAGGTTCCCCATGGGGTGGTGAAGGCAGTTTTTTCCTGGTCCTCCTCTGCCATCTTAATCTGGTTATATCCGGCGAAGCCATCCACAAAAGACTTAACCTCAAAGCTAGAGGTTGTATCCACAAGCATGTCGATGTTTGGGAGGGGAAAGTCATCTTTGGGACTCACTTTGCTGAGATCCCTAAAGTCGACGCAGCATCGAACCTTTCCGTTGGCCTTTGTGACCGTTACTATGTTGGAGAGCTATGAGGGGTATTCTATCACTCTTATAAAGACGACCCGAAGCAACTTCTCAATCTCTTCTTTGACCTTCAGGGACCATTCTGGTTTGATCCGCCTAAGTTTTTGCTTAACGGGCTTCACCTCGGGGTCCACGGGGATCCTGTGTTCCACGATCGAAGCATCCAACCCTGGCATATCCTTATAAGACCATGCAAACACATCTACATACTCTTTGAGTAGCTCAACCAAAGCTTCCCTTTCGGCCCCTTTTGAAGTATTCCCCAATCTGTGTCTCCTTCGGCTCATTTTCGGTTCCCAAATTCACCTTAGTCAAAACCTCTTCGGCAGCTTGAGCACGGTTTTCCTCTCGATCAACAACCTGCTTTGATGACTGTTTAATGTTTGGATCGTTTAGTGCGTCTGCATTATTAGGTGATTCATTATTAACCATTTTCAGATTATTAGTTAATTTATCATCTAATAAGTTGGCAATGAGGGGATACTCGGAAAGGTCTATCATTTCATTCAATGCAAACGGGAATACAACATTGGCTACAAGTTCATAATCCTCGGGCGTGAGGCCCTCAGAGGAGACAGACTCGAATTCAAAGACGAGAGATTGGGGAGACTCAACTACATTGGATCCTACGACATTTGACTCTAGGGGACGAGGGACCAGTCCAAGTTTCGCGGTCATTTCTTCTTTGCTCGCCACCGGTCCAGAGAAGGTTACCCAATTTTTCAGAGGCATGTCCGTTGGCTTTGCAAGAGTATGTGGGTCAAAGGTTGCAAGAGGTCCACCCTCAATCACGACAATCATTTCCTTTTCGAAGTCAATTAGGTCAGGTACAACCAAGTCTTCTCCGAACATTCTTTCCATTACCACACCGTTCCACTCATTGCCCATAGCATCCTTGGCGGCGCCCTTAGGAACTACCTCCTCAAACTTGTATCCGCCATTTTGTCCCCAGACGGATCCCCTTTCCTTGCTAGCTCTCGTCACAGACAAGGTTTCAAACTCTTTTACCATTTCGGGCACCCCTTGAAGGTGTATTCGTGGCTGATAGTAGTATCGGCAGGATCTTTTATCTTTGGCGTATCCAGAAATGCCCTCCTCACGGGGTTTGCCACCACCCTCGGAACCTTTTGAGATCCTCTTGCAACTTATCCCAATTGGTCATCATCGGCTCCCTTGGCTCTGGGGGTTCGACTTAAACTCCCCCTTCACAAAGTAACGGCTCATATCAAAGGTATAAGGACGGAGGTTAGGGGTTTTAAACGGAATCCCTTGAGCCCTGGCTTGGCTTTTCTTCTGAGCCATTTCCTTATCCATCCTGAGGTCTCCGGGGGTGGGTTTGTATCCCAAGCCATGAAGCGTGTTTTGCTCTTTGATCTCAACAATCTTGTGAGTCCCTTGGAGCTTCCTTCTAGTATCTGTCCTTTTAATTTCTTTTCTTTTTAAATTTCTTTTCTCATTTTTAGTTTTTAGTATTTTTACTATGTTTAATTATTTCTAGCAGTTTTTATGTTTTTCTCTTCAAAAAGAAAATGTAAGGGCTATGTTCCCGATATTTCTCTAAAAAAAAAAAATAAAAAAAATTGCCAATGCTCCCGTTGATGAGAATGTTATCTTTATTATCATTTGCCTAAGTAAAACTTTTTCCTTCTAACTTTTACTTCTTAAGAAATTTGATAATAACAACATAGGATTGTATTAGATTATAAATGAAAAATTTTCAAAATTAATATGAACTTTTAAATCCTATTGAATAGAAGCATTACATTATTAATGAGTTTGTGGGCATTAAGTTTGGATACAACATACTTGTGAAACTTTTAAAACATTTTTGTATATGCATCTCAAAAACTTTCATTTCTACTCTTTTTCAAAGGTTTTTCATCCTTATTATGCTTATGAATCACAAAAATTTTCACTTTAATCCATCTTTCCATTCCCACTTTTAAGAGGCTAATTAATCAATTTATTCTTCTTTTTGATTGTCCATTCAAATATCTAAATGAATATATCATTATAGAGTGTGACAATTTAGAAGCAAGAAACTCAATTGCCACGTCCAACTAATCAAATCTCAAACCTTATTCCACTATCATCCTTCGCCTTTCATCAATTTTTGTGATTCAAAATGCATAACGACATATGGACATCTTTGTTAAAGAATAAAGATCATAGTTTAAGAAATGTATATTCAAGCATGAAAAATTTATTCACAAAGCATTCTGAAAGAGTGAATATAATTCTTAAATCATACTTATGCCCCACAAATTCATTTGGTTATCTCTATATGCTCTTATTCAATGGTATTTATTCATGTTATATTAACATTCAAACTTTTCTATTTGCACTTCAATATCATCCTACCTTCTTCTTTACAGATCTCTTTGAGATGAAAAACTTAAAAGGAAAAAAATTTATAAAGGTAATATTATATAACAATATTCTGAGGGAGCATTGAAGATCTTTTCTTGTTTTTCTACTAAGTGTCATTTGCACTCCTCTCTTTTTGAACATTTAACTTGCTCGAGGACAAGCAAAGATTCTAGTGTGGGGGAGTTTGATAAATGACTATTTTATAGTCATTTAAGGTCTAAAATATAGTTTATTAGCTTTTATTCCACTTAAATTACTTATTTTCTACTCTTTATTTGATATAATGCACTTGGAGAATGTTTTTATGATGCAAACAGGTTTTTGGTACATTCTTGAGGAAAAAGGGAGCTAAGGCATCATCTTTGTGAAGGAAGAACGCTTGGAAAAGAAGGAAATAAGCTAGTCCATTAAAAGTCAAAAGTCCAGTCAAAGCAAGGTCTGCTCGGCCGAGCAGTACCCTTGACTCGGCCGAGCATAAGGAATCAGAAAGGCAGCTTTATTTTCAAAGGCTTGGATCTTCTTGAGTGTTTGAGTGCTAATTAGAGAGCAAAATAGTGTTTAAGAACTCCAAAATTCGTACTTAGAGCTCTCAAAATCGGACCCTAAACCAATGGAATGGAATTGGTTTATATAGTAAACTGATGGGAAGATCTGATGGTCAGGATCATCCAGCGCAAGGTTGGCCGCCTGGCCATGGTTGAAGCCGGTGACAAGAGTGGCCGCGTGGCCAAGATCAACGCGCAACAAGGTTGGCCGCGTGGCCAAGGATGCCGGCTGACTTGATTCTTAAGCTAGGGTTTCTGCATGGTTTTAAGGGAACCATTCACTACCTAATTTGATAGATTTTGTCATAAATGAGATATTTCGGGAATCCGGGACAAGTCTTTGCAAGGTTTCTAATTCCTATAAAGTCCTTGTATATTTAGGAAAGCCCTAATAAACTCATTTTCAGATCGGGTACTAACAGTAGCCCCTCGGCGACGCTTCTTGCAAGGCAATGGAGGGTCGACGATAAAAGAAGGATCCATTCTGGAACATGAGTTTCAAAACAGATGAAAGGTAAGGGAACGGCTGAACCTTGACAGGCGACCTACGTATCCGCGGGGAATCAAGCCAACGTAGTTCAAATCTGATGGGAAATTGAGGATGATTGTCCTCTGATGGGAGCAACGCTTTCTGCTGGGGAAAAATGCACCTGCTGGGGATGAGAGATGACCATGTCGGTCGGGTGGCTGGACCTTTTCAGGTTTCCTACGTATCCTCGGAGGAATCAAGCCGGTCGTAGTTCGAAGAGATTAGGGAAAAATGAGCCATCGGACATTCTGCTAGGGATAATAAACCTACGGGCACTATCCTGTATGAAGAACGAACATTCGTCAGGAAATGAGGTCATTTGAAGCAAGAGGGATAATGGGACAATAAAGACTACGTTGTCTAAATAATCCCGAGGTGGAGTAATAAACGCTGAAGTAAACGCAAACAGAAACGCCCGGGTTTCTGCCGATCGCGCTAAAATAATGGATGCTGGATCTTTCGCAAACAGAAACGCCGAGGCTTCTGCCAATCATGATCGATCTAGGATGCGTATGTCATAGAGGCGCCGAAGTCTCTACAACCATACGAATCCTAAGCAAATAATAGATGCTGGATCTCTCGCAAACAGAAACGCCGAGGCTTCTGCCAATCGCGATCGATCTAGGATGCGTATGTCATAGAGGCGCCGAAGTCTCTACAACCATACGAATCCTAAGCAAATATTAGGAAATGCTAAAATAATAGATGCTGGATCTCTCGCAAACAGAAACGCCGAGGCTTCTGCCAATCGCGATCGATCTAGGATGCGCATGTCATAGAGGCGCCGAAGTCTCTACGATCATGCAAATCCTAATAATAGATGCTGGATCTCTCGCAAACAGAAACGCCGAGGCTTCTGCCAATCGCGATCGATCTAGGATGCGTATGTCATAGAGGCGCCGAAGTCTCTACAACCATACTAATCCTAAGCAAATAACAGATGCTGGATCTCTCGCAAACAGAAACGCCGAGGCTTCTGCCAATCGCGATCGATCTAGGATGCGTATGTCATAGAGGCGCCGAAGTCTCTACAACCATACGAATCCTAAGCAAATATTAGGAAATGCTAAAATAATAGATCCTGGATCTCTCGCAAATAGAAACGCCGAGGCTTCTGCCAATCGCGATCGATCTAGGATGCGTATGTCATAGAGGCGCCGAAGTCTCTACAACCATACGAATCTTAAGCAAATATTAGGAAGTGCTAAAATAATAGATGCTGGATTTCTCGCAAACAAAAACGCCGAGGCTTCTGCCAATCGCGATCGATCTAGGATGCGTATGTCATAGAGGCGCCGAAGTCTCTACAACCATACGAATCCTAAGCAAATATTAGGAAATGCTAAAATAATAGATGCTGGATCTCTCGCAAACAGAAACGCCGAGGCTTCTGCCAATCGCGATCGATCTAGGATGCATATGTCATAGAGGTGCCGAGGTCTCTGCAACCGTATGAATCCTAAGCAAATATTAGGAAATGCTAAAATAATAGATGCTGGATCTCTCGCAAACAGAAACGCCGAGGCTTCTGCCAATCGCGATCGATCTAGGATGCATATGTCATAGAGGCGCCGAGGTCTCTGCAACCGTACGAATCCTAAGCAAATATTTGGTGGAGAATGGAAATTTTAAGGGGCTATCCGTACCCAAAGGTAACGAATATCAGTCAAAATAGTGCTAAGGGCACCTAAAATGAATTAAAGGGGAATGTACTAGGGGTAAAACTGGAATTTTGCATGTGGAGGTCAAGATGATGGATTGTTATGAAGTCGCAAACGGGATGAACTCTCAGGGAGTCACAAAGGTGATAGACTCTCGGGGAGTCACAAGGGTGACGGACTCTCGGGGAGTCACAAAGGTGATAGACTCTCGGGGAGTCACAAAGGACTCTTTGCTAAATACGATCTGGGTTCCGCTTATCCTAATTTAGGAGGGAATGAGGCTACGAGCCATTGAGACCAAGGTGTTAGGTAAGGGAAATTTTTCTTGGTTGCCTAGAGGTAGGACCTAAGGCTTTTTAAGGAAAGGGAATAAGGAAGATGGTGATCTCCTAATCTTGAGATAGGGATGCCAAAGATGTCACGGCTTCTTGGGCTTTAGATTATGTCTTGGAGATAATGTGGGTTTCCTAGGCTTACGGGCTAGGGATTGGAGTTCATTTAAGCATGAGGAGAGTATTCTATCCTAGGTTTAGTGCTAGGGCTTGGAAAGGTTGAGGTTTGGGAACTTCCTAGATGTTAGGGTTTCAAACAAGGGTTTGGAAACTGGTGTTTTAAGGACCATGACTCTCCTAGGTTTGGGACTAGGGTTTAGGAATTTCCTAGGTCTAGGAGGCTAGGGCTTGGAGTTGTAGTAGGCTCATAGGTAGCAAAGGCGTTGGCTTTTAGACATAAGGCTGGGAGTTGGAAAGGTTGTGACTTCCTAGGCTTGAGACCATGGACCGTTGGGAAGAGGGATTGCTTTCGTGGAAGGTCCACTAAGCTTGATGTTAGGGTTCACCATTTTCCAGGATTGGTGACTATGGCTTGGAAATGTTCGTGGTAACCTAGGCTTTAGGCTAGGTTTTAAGGCTAAGGACTATAAACTTCCTATATTTTGAGACTAAGGTGAAGGAATTTCCTAGGTCTAGGACTAGGGTTTGAAGGGAATGTTGAATCCTAGGCTCGATGATAGAGTTTAGTGAGGATATAGTCTCCTAGGCCCTGCGGCTAGGGTTTAGAAAGAGTGCGACTACCCAGGCTTGAGGCTAGGGTCTGGAGCGAATGTGAGTACCTTGGCTCGAGGCTAGGGTTTAGAGCGAACGCAACTACCTAGGCTCGAGGCTAGGGTTTAGAGCGAATGCGGCTTGCTAGGGTTGATTAAGTTTTGGACATGGCATTGTATCCTAGGTTTTGGGTTAGGGTTCAATAAGACGGGGGATTAAGATTGTAAATTTCCTAGGTTTTGAGACTAGGGTTTCAGGAATTTAGAAATGATGTTGCATGCGGGGCTTTGGAAATTCCCTAGAACTTGGGCTAGGGTTAAAGAGGATGTTGCGGTTTCATAGGCTTAAGGATATGTGACTACCTAGGCTTGAGGCTAGGGTTTGGGGAGAATGCGACTTCCTAGGTTTGAGGCTAGGGTTTGGAAAGAATATCGACTACCTAGGCTTGAGGCTAGAGTTTGGAGGGAATGTGACTACCTAGGCTCGAGGGTAGGGTTTAGGAAGGATGTGGCTACCTAGGATCGAGGCTAGGGTTTAAGAAGGATGTAACTTCCTAGGCTTTAGGCTAGGGTTTGGAAGGATGTAATTACCTAGGCTCGAGGGTAGGGTTTAGGAAGGATGTGGCTACCTAGGATCGAGGCTAGGGTTTAAGAAGGATGTAACTTCCTAGGCTTTAGGCTAGGGTTTGGAAGGATGTAATTACCTAGGATTGGGGCTAGGGTTTGGAGAGAATGTGATTACCTAGGCTTGAGGCTAGGGTTTGTAGAGGATGTGGCCACCTAGGCTTGAGGCTGGGGTTGAGAGAATGTGATTACCTAGGTTTAAGGCTAGGCTTCGGATAGAAGGTGACTACCTAGGCTTGAGGCTAGGGTTTAGAGAGAAGGCGATTACCTAGGTTTGGGACTAGGGTTTAGAGGGAATACGATTACCTAGGTTTAAGGCTAGGCTTTGAATAGAAGGTGACTACCTAGGCTTGAGACTAGGGTTTGTAGAGGATGAAGCAACCTAGGCTTGAGGATGGGGTTGAGAGAATGTGACTACTTAGGCTTAAGGCTAGGGTTTGGAGACCGAAAGCATTTGAAGGTTTGTCTTGGTTTAGACCGGGCAAGTTTGAGGTCTAAGAGTGTTGCGGTTTGGGGCAGGTGAGCTTGATACCTCATGGCTGGATAGGCTCGATAGGTTAGACCTAGGCTAGAGTGCTGGGGTTTAGCTAGGGTAAGACTCAGACATGTGTTAAGGAGACCGGAGCCTAATGGAATGGTAGGCGTGAGATCGAAGGCTAGGCAGGGTAGCGTTGGGACATAAGGCTTTCAAGCGGTAAGTATTTTGTCCTAGAGAAACCGCTTTATGGGTTAGGACCAAGCAGGTTTGAGGTCGGCCAAGGAGCAACGGATTGGGATTGGATGATCCTAGTACCTAATACGTATGTCGGGCTTGGATCCTAAAGTGTTTGAAAGTTTAGGCTAGGTGCGAACCATAGGTGCGGGAAATGGTTTTGGATATATGACCATGTTGGCACTTTGGGTAAAGGGATTGAGTGACCAAGACTATGCTTGAGTACAATAGGTACCTAAGTTGGATTGGGTATGCTTAGGTCCAAAGTTTGTCTCAGAGGTCATTGCGCGTGACCAAGCTCGTTCGGCGATTGCGAAGGTGGGTTTGGTATGGGACCAAAGGTGTTAAGCGCACGATTTTTGACTGGACAGGTTTTGATATCTTTATGGCATATCACGGTACGTGGGAGGTCCTATGCGTTCGAGCACGTTTGAGGTTTGGACTCGTGTGGAAGAAAGGTTTGAGATCCATGGAGTTCAAGGATGGACCTTGTAGGTGGTGAGGTTTGGACTCGGCTCGGATTAAGTAGGTTAGAGACCTAAGGGGTTGAAGGTCAGACTAGGAAGTCTTTTGAAGCTAAGGAGTGACACTAGGTTTAAGAGTGGCAGGGCCATGGTTTGGGTATGACGGTATGCGTAGATGGCATTGTTTTGGTTGGACCGAGCAGGCTTGGGAACTAAAGAGTTATAAGGGTCGACATCTAAGGTTATAGACCTAGAGGGTAGACATTTTTGTGATCTAAAGGGTTTAGGAGTTGAGACCTAAAGTGTGGATCGGATATGCTAGAGACCTACAAGGTAGGCGCTTGGTAGACTCGAATGGACTTGGGATCTAAGGGATCGTTCAATAGGTTAGACTGGGTAGACCTAAGAGGTTGGACCTAAGAGGATAAGGGAGACATAGTCTGGACAAGGTAAGGATGAATATATATTGGTAGGTTTGGGATCTAAGAGATCAGGTAGACTCGAGACCAGTAGGTTCGGGACCTAATGGGTCATTCTAAGGATTTGGATTCGGTAGACTGGCTTAAGGCTTGAGGTTTTGGGTAAGACTGGTTTGAGGCTTTAGGAGTCCCGCTACTAACTTATGGAGGGTCGAGCTAAGGGGTTATGGTGTAACCTATGTAAGACTGACCGGGTAGGTGCGGGACCTAAGGTTTTGAATCAAGTCAGATTGGGACGTAAGGGTATCCTATTGTGTAGGAAATAGGGTGAAGGACCGAGTCGGTTCAAGAATCACAAAGATGGGTCTCAGAGTGGACCGAGGAGGTTTATACAAATTTTGTGGAGACCGAGAGTGCGGGTTTATAAACAAAGTGTCGTGGAAGAGAAAACTTTTGAAAGTGTTATGACTTTATAAGGATGCTTTATAATTAATTACGATTCTAACCAATTCAAAGAGTTCGTCATGTGCCGAGCTCGGCGATGAGGGATGCCCTTCCTTGTTGAAGCTCCGGTGTTCTCCGAGAAAGCGCAGAGTCGACCCATTTTGTTGGGGACGCTCTAGTTTGATGAGCGGGTATCCTCCCTCCTTTGAGAAATCCTACGTCGAGCTTGATGATGAGGAGTCCTCTTCTTCTAAGTATGTGCTCGATGAAGCCCCGTCATTCTTTGAGAAACCTTATGGTCGGTCCTTTATTGTTAGGGAAGCCCCAGTTGCGTAGAGCGGGGTATCCTACCTCTTTTAAGACGCACCCTTTTTTCTGCCTAGACCGCCCTTGCGGGTTTTCAATCTAGCGGGCATCTCTTTTGCGTCAATTTTTTTTTTTTTTTGAAATCATTCAGTCGACTCAAAAAAGGAAAAAAGAATTGTTTGAAAACATGCGGGGGCATTTTGGGGAGAGTAAGAGAGAGAGAGAGAGATAGTACTCACATTTTGACTCTTTGAGCAACTGAGGGTATATATGTACAAAAGGGAGGAAGCCCCTGCTTTGACAGAAAGCAAGTGTTTAGCTCTTTCCTAGATTGTAGAACGGAAGACTTGTCGAGACATTTGAAAATTGTTTTATTCAAGATTCTCATTTGATTGCTCGAGAATGGACCTCGTTGATTAGTTAATGAGTTATGGTTAATTGGTAAACAAGTAGCCTCAAATTAATAAATGTTTTGATCAATTGTGAGTGAAGAAGTCAGGAGTAGAAATATGGGGAAGAGAGAAGAGAAGGAAAATTGGCTACGAGGTGGGTTGTGTATATTTTGGACCGGACCCTAAGGTTGCCTACGTTCTCCTCAATGTGAGAAGCTCAGGTCCGCGTAGTTCGGGGATGACCCGCTTGATGATGGTGTCGGGTTTCAGTGGGTATGTGTGGGAGGAAAGAAAAGAAAGAAAGTTGGCCCGGTTGACGATGAAGTTGGGTTTTGAGTTTAGGGGTATGAGGTTCGTTTGAGGTGAGTTGTTCTTTGTAGCTCATTGCGGTGGATTACTCCTTTGTAGTTGTTGCAGTGGATTGCTCCATCGTAGTTGTCATGGGTTGCTGCCGTTTATCTACTTTGTAAGGAAAGAAAGGAAAATAGAACATTTGAGGTGAAAAGAATATGGGACTTTTACTTTTCCATGGTGATAGCCCCTTCTATTTTTCTTTTTCTTTTTTATTTTATCTCTTTGTGCACACCCTTTTTTTTGCCTAGGCCGCCCTTTCGGGTTTTCAACCTAGCGGGCTTCTTTTTGTGCAATGCTCTAACTTTTGCCCAGGTCGCCCTTTTGGGTTTCAACCTAGCGAGCCATATTTTTTTATATATATATATATTTTTTTTATATTTGTACATGAAACATTGGGCAAGATAAGCCCCTAGTTTGCTTTCGCCTCTCTCGATTGCGAGGTAGCTTCCTTATAGTTCAAGCGGCCTTTTGCTGACGACGGGCATCCTAGCCCCTTGATTTTCACCGGTAGAGCTCCATTGGATTATCATGTGCACCAATTAATTGCATGAATGACTTCGTGCACTTGCCTTACATTTGCGATGGAATACGGACAGCCCCAGTGTAACGGCAAGTAGTACTCATGAAGGGAACAAACCAACCCTTTAAATTGTGGCAGCATGGATGTCTATTTGATGATGAGCAACCGCAGTCCATTTCTTTGTCACGACCGTATGGAAAAGGGGTCTAATTGGTGGGATGAGAGGCGTATGAGGATAGTGTATGGGAGAAGGTGTATATAGAGAGTGTACATGAAGTATGTACAAGGGGTGAGTGTATAGAGAGAGTGTATGGGGGTAGAATACAGAGAGAAGAGAAAGTGATTTGTTCATCTCAATTGATCAAAGCATTTGTTATCTTGAGATTAATTGTTTACTTAATTATGCAAATGGTTTGTGGGTCCATTTACCTTTTAATGAATCGTCATTAATGATTAAGATTAAGATTAATTCATCATATAAAGATATAGCAATCAAGTTAAAATGGTGAATAAGACAATTTTCATGGAATTGATTTATACAAGATTATGTCTCAAGTCTAGAGAGAAAAGAAATAAAGACTCTTTTATTGGAACTAAAAGATTTAAACTGACTAGTCCGGGGTGGACTTTTACTAAAGAAACAAAAATCGTCCAATGTGGACTTTTGACTAAGGACACTCTAGAACCTACGAAGACTGAATGATCCCTTTTTTTTTTTTTTTTTTTTTTTTAAAGGAGGTAGCCCCAATTTTCTCATTTTGATATCCAACCACATTCCTTAGGCGCGTGGCGGCATTGGCTTGAGTTGTCAGGACGTGGCCTCTTTGCATTGCTTCCTTTGTTGACACTGTGGGAGTCCTCCTCAATTACGGCTACATCGTCTTTGGTGCGTTGAGGTGATCTAAAGTGAATTGATGAGAGATTTCTGGTAGCATGATCGGAGATCTCTTGTCGTTGATCCGAAATTCCACCTTGGATTATCGTGGCTAGTCCTTTGAGTTTCTCGGAGATTCTTTGTCTCTTCTTTGAATGACGAGTCTCTTGTTCCTCAAGTGCTTTGGCCAACTCCGTCCTATGGCGCTTCTCTTGGGCTTCTAACGCCAAGTGCAATTCTTTGGCATGACGTCTATTTCTCATGTCAATGATCATCTTCAAATATTCTATGTGCCTCTTCTCTTGGGCGTTGAGTCGTTCGGCCATGCAGGTGAGGGACATCTCGAAGTACTTTGACGACATGCAGGCGACCTTTGGCAGTGACAATATTGGCACATTAATCATCTTCAATGAGGTTAGGCTCATAATTAATGACAAGGCATCGTTATAAAATCACATTTGGAAAAGAGTCGGTCTCCACACCTTGAAATGCATTTTTGACAAGAATTTGAAAGTTTGACCGGGCCGAAGTTGCCTACGTTCCCCTTACCATGAGGGAGAGGTCCCACACAATAAGAGGCTCAGGTTGCCGTAGTTCGAATCAAGTTAGACTTTTAAAAAGAGGTGAGAGATGACCATAGGGGTCAAAAAGAGGGAGATGACTTGGTCCTTGGTCAAGCATGGGTGAGGAAGACCTATAGGAGTTGGTTTTGATTGAGTCGGGTATGGTTTGACCTAAGGTTTGACCTAAATTTGACCTAAGGTTTGACCTAAGGTTTGAGACAAGAAGTGGTTCAAGCTAGAATGCGACAATAATGGTGGGTTGACCTAGATGGGTGTAGGATAGGTCGACCTAATTGAGAAAAGGTTGGATTGACCTATATGGTGAATGGATCAAGATAGCGGGTTGTAGCGGGTTTCCTATGGGATGATCTAAGCGGGATAGACATGGTTTGACCTAAGCAGGTCTAAGGTTGACCTATTCGGGTTGGTGGACTAAGGAAGGTTGGAGATTGACCTAGATGGATCCAAGATAGGTAAGTCGACCTAAGCGGGTCACGGGTTGACCTTGACGGGTCAAAGGTGAAGGGGTAATTTTAACCTAAGACGGACAAGTTGGACCTAAACGGGTTAACCTAGGTTGGTCTGGACTACGGTGGGTCAAATAATGACCTAGGTGGGCCAAGATGGCGGTTCGACCTAAGGGGGTTAGGACCAAAGGTAATTGGGTTCACCTATGGAATCAAAGATTGACCTAAGAGGTCGAAAATAGATAAGGTTGACCTAGGAGTCCAAGTTTGACCTAAGAGGTCAAAGGTGATTAAGTT
This sequence comes from Campanula takesimana, assembly GCA_026119855.1. Taxonomy (NCBI): domain Eukaryota; kingdom Viridiplantae; phylum Streptophyta; class Magnoliopsida; order Asterales; family Campanulaceae; genus Campanula; species Campanula takesimana. The sequence continues at coordinate 98,912 of JAOWBW010002116.1, read as the reverse complement.
GACCCAGGGGTCAAAGGTTGACCGAAGAGGTCGGAGGTGGATAAAGTTGACCTAGGCGGTCAAGGGTTGACCTAAGAGATCGAGGGGTGACCTAAAAGGTCGAGGGTGATAAGGTTGACCTAGGAGGCCAAGGGTAGACCTAAGAGGTCAAAGGCGGATAAAGTTGACCTAGGCGGTCAAGGGTAGACCTAAGAGGTCGAGGGGTGACCTAAGAGGTCGAAGGTGATAGGGTTGACCTAGGTGGTCAAGGGTTGACCTAAGAGGTCGGAGGTTGATAAAGTTGACCTAGGGGGTTAAATGTGATAAGGTTGTCCTAGGAGGTCAAGGGTTGACCTAAGAGGTCGAAGGTAGATAAGTTTGACCTAGGGGGTCAAAGGTGATAAGGTTGACCTAAGGGGTCGGAGGTGGTCAAGGGTTGACCTAAGAGGTCGGAGGTGATAAGGTTGACCTAGGAGGTCAAGGGTTGACCTAAGAGGCCGGAGGCGGATAAAGTTGACCTAGGCGGTCAAGGGTTGACCTAAGAGGTCAAAGGTGGATGAGGTTGACCTAGGAGGTCAAAAGTTGGTAAGGGTTGACCTAGGGGGTCAAAGGTTGAGAAGGTTGACCTAGGCGGTCAAAAGTTGAGAATGTTGACCTAGGCGGTCGAAGGTGAAGGGTAGACCCAAATGGATCGCAATGATGGCCCAACGGATGAGCGATGGACCTTAGAGGTCGCCTAGATGCAATGCACATTTTATTTTGCGAAAAGTTTTGCATTTATTTACATCCTAAATGGGTGGTCCGAGGAGTGTCCTAATCTCTATGTGTGGGTTGACACGGGTTAGGTTAAAGGTTCCCACCGCTCGCGGAACGTACACGGTGAGTGGAGTAGACGAGTGACTCGAAAAATGTGAGGCAGTAGCGCACAAATTCCTGGACATCGAATACTCCGGGTAGTAGGGACCTGTGCAGTGCTGACACGGACTAGTGGTAGTGTGTAGCAAGAAACTAATTCTTTTTAAGGAGAAAAGAGAGAAGTTTTGAATGTTTGAATGATACTATGCAATGCAATGCAGGAGAAGGAAAATAATGTACAAGGGAGCATAGCAGAGTTTTGTTTGACCCTAATACTAAGACGAAAACAACAAAGGTACAAGGATACAAGGTATATACAAAGTACAAGTATCAACAAAGTACAAGTATTAACATTGCGGGGTGCACGGGTGCATGTGTAAACATGGCAAGTATGTGAGGTGCATATATAAACATGGCAAGTGTGTGCATGTGTAAACATGGAAAGTATGTGTAGGGTGCATGTGTAAACATGGCAAGTGTGTGAGGTGCATGTGTAAGTGTGTGAGGTGCACGTGTAAACATGGCAAGTGTGTGCATGTGTAAACATGGCAAGTATGTGCATGTGTAAACATGGCAAGTGTGTGCATGTGTAAACATGGAAAGTGTGTGTAGGGTGCATGTGTAAACATGGCAGGTGTGTGCATGTGTAAACATGGCAAGTGTGTGCATGTGTAAACATGGCAAGTGTGTGTAGGGTGCATGTGTAAACATGGCAGGTGTGTGTAGGGTGCATGTGTATACATGGCAGGTGTGTGTAGGGTGCATGTGTAAACATGGAAAGTGTGTGCATGTGTAAACATGGCAGGTGTGTGCATGTGTAAACATGGCATGTGTGTGCATGTGTAAACATGGCAAGTGTGTCCATGTGTAAACATGTCAAGCATCATGATGTGACGAAAGTTAGACCCACTAAGTTTGAAAAAGTTTCAAAGCAGTCCCCAGCGGAGTCGCCACTGTGAATACGTGTGTTTGAATTTGGGAATATTCATAGTAACATTAAAATATGAGAGTCGCCACGCCGTTTTAATTAAAGCCAAAACATTGAAAAAAGCATTTTTAGTGGGTTCGGGGGTCAAATTACAACAAGAGAAGAATATTGAACGTTATCATTCCTATTGCCCGAATGATCGGTCTTTCTATCATGATGAATGTGTTAGTAGTGTGTTAGTGTTTGAGACCGGATCCGAAGATTGCCTACGTTCCTCTCAAGGTGAGAAGCTCAGGTCAGCGTAGTTCGAGAGGAATTTAGAATAGGCAGAAGAATCAGGATCATGCATAATGATGGGGGAAATTACCTAAAGATTAGGGTTTAGAAGTAGTTCCTAGATCATGTTCGGGTTGATGAACCCTAGATCATCATCGGCTATGAAATAACATGTAAACATGAAGATCACAACCCTAAATATAGCATAAATAAGGTTTTAATCTATGAACACGAAGAACATGCGAAGAACATATTATGAACGTATGAATGTGCATGCAAAGCATATGAAGAAACTATGAATAAACATGTACGAACATGAATATAAAAGATCTACATTAAAAATAATGCAAGAACACGAAGAAAAAGTTAGATAACCTACCTATGTTGGCAAGAAATAAACCTCGGATCTTCTTGAGTGTTTGAATGCTAATTAGAGAGCAAAATAGTGTTTAAGAACTCCAAAATTCGTACTTAGAGCTCTCAAAATCGGACCCTAAACCAATGGAATGGAATTGGTTTATATAGTAAACTGATGGGAAGATCTGATGGTCAGGATCATCCAGCGCAAGGTTGGCCGCCTGGCCATGGTTGAAGCCGGTGACAAGAGTGGCCGCGTGGCCAAGATCAACGCGCAGCAAGGTTGGCCGCGTGGCCAAGGATGCCGGCTGACTTGATTCTTAAGCTAGGGTTTCTGCATGGTTTTAAGGGAACCATTCACTACCTAATTTGATAGATTTTGTCATAAATGAGATATTTCGGGAATCCGGGACAAGTCTTTGCAAGGTTTCTAATTCCTATAAAGTCCTTGTATATTTAGGAAATCCCTAATAAACTCATTTTCAGATCGGGTACTAACAGATGGTACTTCTGTGAAGCCGGTCAAAACCATGCCGCTTCCTTCATGCTTAATTTCTAACACGGGAATCCCATTGGTGTTGGTTCCTTCTGTGGTCACACTGTCCCCATAAATAGTTGTCAAGTTACCCCTTGCATGTATTTCACACATTGTTGGAGAGTGGAGGCGACCCTGTTGACTTTGTGGAGCCACGGGCGTCCCAATAAGGCAGTGAAGGATATGGGGATGTCAAGCACTTGGAAGTCGGTCGGCATCATTTGTTTCCCAAACCAAAGGTTCAAAGTGGCCACCCCTAAGACTGAGCGGGCCGTGGAATCATAAGCTTTGACAGTGATCACGGAAGGCTTTAGGTCGGTGGTCTCAAGGCTAAGTAGATCCATCATCTTAGCGGGGAGGACATTCATGGCGGAGCCGTTATCGACCATAACCCGAGGGAGGCGGCGATCATCCAATTGTACCGTGATGTAAAGGGCCTCGTTATGGCTAGCCCCAAACTTCGGCAAATCCAAATCTGTGAATGTGATGATATTTCCGTACTGAACACTTCCGATCATTTGCACAGCTTCCTCGGGGGTAGTTGTGGTGGATACCATAGTGTGGGCCAAGCATTCCTCCAACTTGAGCTTATGAGGGTAGGAGGAAGTAAGGAGGGACCACAAAGATATGTTAGCTTGTGTCCTCTTAAGTTGGGCTAAGATGGGATCCTCTTCTCCGGAACCTGGGGGTTTCGCCTCGTCAACAAGAAGTGGAGGCGCTCGGTGTTCCGGTGGTGGAGGTTTCTTAGGGTTCTCCGTGTGCACTTGCCCTGATCGAGTTAATACACTCACTTCCAAGGAGTCATCGACTTTTATCATCTCATCTCCGATAGGCGGAGGGTTTTGTACGGCCATGCCTCCCTCCTTAACTCATTTACCGTGACCATTCGTTTTGGGGTGGATGTTGACCCACAAATTTCTCCTAGGGAGATAGGGTGGTGGTTCTAGCTCTTCTCGGCTCCCACAGTTTCACGGAGCTTTTCCAGGGTGAGCATGCAACAATAATTATCTGGGAATGCTGATCCGTCAAACAGCGGCGGTGGCGGAGATAGTGGTGGCAAAGCTAAGAAATCATCCAGGGCCGGAAATTCCTCTTCTTCCAATTTCGGGGAGAAAACACAAGGAGCCAAATTTGAGGATACTTCATCATCATCACTTTCACATAGGATCCGGAGCTCCTTGTGAGGTAGAGAACGAACGGCTTCTTTCATTTGGGTGAGATACCCTTCATAGTCAATCATTTCTGGGATCTTTGCGACCTCGGACCCGTTTCGTTTAATTGTCCTCTTACCCGTAGATGAACTACATGCCTCAATGATATGGAAGCAATCATCATGGGAAATACTATCCCCATTCGAGCCTTGGCTTTCACTGTCCAACGTACTCTTAATGGACTTTTCCATCTCCTCCATGCATTGTTCAATCGTTAAATCATGTTCGGTGAGTGTTATTACGACCAATTCATCGGCGTTTTGGTGGGGTACCCTTGCACTCATCACATTGGCGATCATAAAGTCGGATGGGCATCTCATATCTCCCTCTTGCACACATGCCCATAAAGCTTCCTTCCATTCTTCCTCAATCTGAGCCATTGGGACATTGAATTCCAAAAGGTTCACAGGTGTAGGCTCCTCGAACTCAATCATATTAATGCCGTGGTTGTTGGGGAAAGGGTTATTAATCACGCTCGAGCCACGGGGGTGTTCAAGTTTCCCTTTGTCAATGAGGTCGAGGATGATGCGTTTTATCACGGAGCTATCATCGGTATCGTGGCCATGATAATTGTGGAAGGCGCATCTTTTGTTTTGGTCAAGGGGTTTCTCGGGATTCCTTGGCTGATAGTTGACCAAAGATTTTACAAGGCCTTGCTTGACTAACCCTTCGAACACCTTACTTATAGGCATTCCGAAATCCTCAAACCTTACATACTGACGCCTTTCTGCAGTCCCACCCTTTTGAGAGGCTTGCCTTGAGCTTCCTTCTCAGATGCTGTTAACCGTTCCCAGGGTTTCTTTCCCTTTACCGGTGGTTGGAGGGCGGTACCTATAGGAGTTCCCGCTATTTTGGGCCGGAGACTGCTCATTGAGAGCCTTCTCAAATTTGGATCCTGCGGTTACCATGGCTCGGAGATTGGGGTAGAAGTGATGGCTGATCAAAGCCCGTAGTTGGGGTTTCAGGCATGACTGAAATATATCCAACTGTTCATCCTCGGTGGGAGGATTGGAAATTTCTCCCAATTTGTAGTTCCATCTTTTGTAAAACTCACTGATCGGCTCTTCGGTCTTTTGCAGTGTTCTTTGCAAATCGGTGCGATTGGTTTTCCCACTCCAAGTTAGAACGGTACTTAGTGAGGAATGCTTCCTTAATCCGGTCCCATGTGGTTCGAGACTCATCCTTTAAGTTGAAGAACCATTTGAGTGCATTTCCCCTTAAGGACAACTGAAAGTGATCAGCCATTTGCTGCACGGTGCAACCCTTCGCCCTCATCGCCAAGGTGTAGGTGTTGAGGTGAGTCTGGGGACAGGAGGTCCCGTCAAATTTGTCAATTTTTGGCATTTTGAATCGATGAGGGAGGGGGAAGACCTTATCGGGGCCCGTGACTCCTGAGGTGAACTTCTTCTCGTTCATTCCCTCGAACCTTTCCGCCATTTGTTTCAGCTTCTCAACTATCCATCCCACTTGAGGGTCCACATGGGGGTTGGAGTTGACAGATCCCGTGATTTGACTTGTCAATGGCACTGCGTTGGGAGGTGAAGTGGTGGAGGGGACTATCGGAGGAGGATTTGTAGGTGGCAAGTGGGTGTAGACATACCCTGGCGCCAGGTTGCTTGTTGGGATATATGGTGGGGTAGTTTTGGATGTTTAGGCCATCGGGTAGTAGAGTGGGTAAGGCACTTCTCTAGAGATGGTTGGCAGGGCCGGAGGCGGCAAGCCGGCAGTAGATGGGGCCAAGGGTGCTTGACTGTTTGGGGCCGTGTCATATAGATTGAACCCCGGTGGGTACATGGAAGCAACACCCGGTGGGACAAGGGGAACATGAGTGATGGGCATATTTTGGTGAGTGGTGGTTTGGAATGTGGGACGTGATGTCCCCACATTTGGGTAAGTTTGAGGGGACGGGACCCGACTGTACCCTTGAGGTGGCACATTCTCAATTCCTTCTTTGTCAGTGATTTCCACAAAGCCTCCGTCATTTTCAAACACAATGGCTACCCCTTTCTGTCTCATGATCTCCGTGACCCTATTCTGCATATCCTCGAGGCGTTTTCTGTCATTCTCTTCCCGGGCCCTGGCGGCCTCTAAAGCCTGTACCAACTCTTCCCTGCTAAGACCGTTCGGATCTGTGGCATTGTCACCCCCACTACTACTTCCTGCCGGGCTAGTCATTTGGAAAAACCTCAATGAAGCTGTCGATGAACTGTCCGACTCGGCACTAATCAGGCGATGACCCGGAACTCTGACCTACTTTTTATGCGCTGTGGAGAAGGAGGTTCATTTCAGACTCAGGTATGGACTCGGGTCGGTGTTTGGGGAAAACATGCTTTAGGCTCATGCAACATGAAGGTTTATTATTATTGATTAATTATGTTCACGTTTACTTAAAACAGATTTATTCCTAACTGGTTGGAAAAGATCGCTCTTCTTTTTCGCAACTATTCTATAACCCTGGATCAGTGGAGGCCATCACTATGCCTATAGACCCCTCGTTTTTCACCTGTATTGCACGCTCCCAAGGACGGACTATCCCGGGAGAGGGTCCTATAGGGCACGCGGCTTCCACCGATCAAAATAAATGAACCTAGGGTCTAGTGCATCGTAAAGTTCCTAATACGCGGGTCATCCTAATCATGGTTAAGCCCCAGTCGGGATCGAGACTTTTCTCCGAAGGCTACATCGAAGGCTGCACCGTCATTCCGACATGACCTCATTTTTGAGTGAGGCGTCTCGATTCTTGACCATGGGCTTAAGGATGATCAAAATAACTCGTACATTAGGGCTCGACGACACGGTGTCACCCTATCCTTAGTACATGGCCCTTGCTAATTGCGGTCGTCACTGACACACGAGTTGAAGGCTGGTTAGGCCACGCTTGCATTACATCAAGGACTCACAACTCGGGCATTAATTTGGCCACAATTAGCTTTGAGCACGTATCAAGGATGTGGTAACGTGAACTAGACCAAAAACCAATCATAGTCACGGTATTTGTGTGTCACGGACAAGTGTGGTTGACTCGGTTCGGAAGGGAAGGTGGGATGGACCCGTGCGCGCATCGAAGGGAATAAGAGCGCCCAACGAGCTGCATCGTGGCATCCACCCCGGGTTTAAAGGGTATTTGGAACGTGCACGGTCAAGTGCGCGTGGTGTGAAGTCATTCTATGCTCCTTTTTGAGTAAAAAGAGAGATTTTCAATTCGTTTTTCGATAGCATGAGCATGGCATAAGCAAGATATGAACAAGTATGAACAAGCATGGATTGAGCAATTTATACACAACAAATCAAGGAATATAAGCAAACAAAGACCAAAACTTGTACATGTACCAAGTTGTGCACAACAAAGAATTTTGAATCAAACTTTTGCAAAAGAAATATTTTACATTGAAACCCTTTTGTACAAAGCAATTTGTGCACAACAAGAAGACTCAAGAAAAACCCTTACAAAAAGGATTATGCACGATGAGGTTTTGGAAACCATTTTATTGACAAAAGATCATGCATAACCAAGTTTTATCACCTTTCAAAACCAAGTTTTGGCCAAAAGAATGAAGGTAATGTGCACAAGTAAGACTGTAAATTTGGAACCTGGACAAGTAGAAGCAGAGGGGCACCCAGAATGTTGCAGCCCTGCACCAAACTGTTAATTGGCAACATTCTGGCCCCTACCCAAAGTAGCCGTACGGCTAAAGCAAGAGGGTGAAGATTCTTCTCAGTTTCTCCAACTTCTGATCATCAAGCCCCAGTTTATTGTATTTCCAGAACGTATGTACTCAAAACAGTTCAAACAGAAACATCAAACACACACAAATATGCAAGAAGTCAACTAACGGGAACGGGAGTTTGACCGACACAAGAATGCCCCCGAATCTTCTAGAAAGAAGTCCGAAAGAACTCTAATCCCCAGCGGAGTCGCCACTGTAAGAATCCCGCCCAAAAAAAAATACGAGCACGTTTCAAGGGCGAAATACCAAACGCGGGAACCGGACCAATTTAACGGAGTCGCCACATTTTGTTAATTTTAAACCCAACAAAATGACAAAGGTTTGAGTTCAAAGGTTCGGAGATCAGGTTACAACTTGGGAAGAGTTTTTACGTCCTCCCAAGTTGCCTCGGACAAAGCCGAGTCTCCCTTGTTAGTTAACAAAAGTGCATGTGTGTGTGTGTGTTTTAACGGAAAATCTTTGTTTTAACTTTTTATTTATCTTTTCAACTGAAAAAGGGTTTGTTTGACAAGAAAACAGAAGACAGAAGGGCAAAATGGTCAATCTCCCCATACGGCCAAAGTAGCCGTACGGATGGGGAGACCACTCCTGGGATTTACCAGTTTGTTCAAGCAACAGTCCAGTTCCAGGCAGAAACAGAACATTTTGCTTGAACTGGACCAAATTGTTCTGATTCCAGTTTGTTATTCCAACACAAAACAACATTAACAACTCATTCCTATACCATTTGATCATCAAAGAACCTCCCAAAACAAGAGTTTGGGAATGATCAAAGGCAATCATGGGAGAAAAATGAAAAAGGTGGCCAATATGCCCTTTTGAGCCATAGTGACCATTTGATGAGTAAAGATTGAAACTTTACCATCAAAATGGCTCTTCTAGGCAAGATTAATCCTTTAGGGACAAGAACAAACCATAAAGATTGGATCTTTATTACCCAAACTTGGGAATTTTGGGCTAGATCAAGGTGATGAGGATAAAGATTGAGACTTTATCCTCAACATGATCATCATAGCTTAAAATGAGCAAAATGAACAACAAGAGCATCATCCATGACAAGAATGTAAATGAACAATCAACAAGCCATGATCAACTAGGTTTGAACCTCTTCCACACAAAGTATGGAGGGCACCTTTGATCATCTCATGGCTTGGACTAGGAAATATAAATAGTAATAGATATATGTATATTGCTTGAATGGACAAGACTTGCAAGAATGTAAAGATCAACAATAAATGACAAGATCAAAGATAAATAGAGTTCTTAGATGAAGAGAAGGGAGGGGGAGAAGGTGGCTTTACCTATCTTGGTTTAGGCCAATCTTCCTTTCTCTCTTTCACTCTTTGTTCACTCTTACTCACACTATTCTGAGGTGAATTCGACAGGGTAACCTTAGTTCTAATGTTTCTCCCTCCCTTCTGAAATGATCAGCAAGGGGTTCTATTTATAGGGACTGAGGGTGCCCAAACCAGCCGTACGGCTAGGCCCCTCTAGTACCCAAAGCATCCGTACGGCTCAGCCTGGCGAGCTTCTGGATTTTTCCAATTTTATACCAGAGTAGTCCTGGAATTTATAGCTTGTCCTAGGGAGGTCCTGGCCTATTAGCTTATCCCTGAAACGGTGCTAAGGCTACCTCTAAGATAGGTCGGTTTCAGATTGGGGTACTTACACACGGACTTGGACGTATGCTTCCACTTCTACCCATTTGGAAAAATAATTAGTCATAGCGAGCATGAATACCTTCCCTCCTGGTGCTTTAGGCAATTTACCTACGATGTCCATTCCCCACATCATAAATGGCCAAGGGGAGAGAATAGGATGAAGCATTTCTGTTGGTTGGTGCAAGATGTCGCCATGCTTCTGACATGAATCAAACTTCCTGGCATATTCAGCAGCATCTTGACGCATTGTAGGCCAAAAGTAACCCATCCTTAAAGCCTTGGTACACAAGTTTCTGCCCCGAGAATGATTGCCACAAATTCCTTCATGTAGCTCTCTAAGAACTTCTTTAGCTTTATCTGATTCTAGACATCTTAAATATGGACCTGCAAAAGATTTTTTAAATAATACATTGTCAATTAACAGTGTTGGGTTTCGATGTAACATGCGCAGCGGAATAAAGCATTTAAAATTTATGAAACCCAAAGCCCATAGATCCGTTCATATGATTAAATCAAATACAACAATATGAATAGAGGAAAAACTAACCCTTGATGACTTTGAAATCTAGCTTTGATCTTGGTGGAGATTTGAAGCTTGATCACAATGAAAGTAAGAACACGAACTTTGAAGATGATGAGCTTCACCCTCTAGCGGTATCCACACCACGAACGAATATCAAGGAGCTTCTTGATCTTGGTTGCTAGACCAAAATTATGAAACACACTTTCACAATTTAATATGACTATATGGAATTTTATTTGTATTATTTTGTTCTTCAATCAAAGATGTCTTAGAACAAAATAAAACCTCTCTCAAACTCTTTTGAGACTCACACAAACATTGGGGAAGATTGCTGGCCGAATTTTGTATTTTATACACAAGTAGGACCTATTCCAAATAGGAAACTTGTGTCAAAAACCGTCCAAAATTCGTTTCCTAATCAAATTAGGAATCTGCCCCCCGACAGTACTGTGCGGCCGCCCAGAATACACTGTGCGGTCGCACAACTATCTGAAGCAAAACTGGTACTAAATTGAGCTAAGTGTGCGGACGCCCAGTCCATACTGTGCGGTCGCCCACTTCCCCAGATTTCTAGAATTTCCAAAATTCCAATATAGTCCTTTTAAAGATTCGTTCTCTCGTGTGTGACCCTCTAGGATTATACTAAGTTGGCAATGGGTTCAAACATGAAACCATAAGATATGATTAGGTTCTAGCAAACCGTCATACCTACCCAAATAGTATAACTAGATACAAGTTCGCATTCCTTTAGAATATGTCATAATCCCTTTGTCCACGATGTCATTGAACACAAGTCATGGTCAAACAATCAACTTGTTTTGTTCAATACTTTCTCGATTCCGAATATGTTGATAATCCAAATCACATTGATCTAATCAATTTATTTGAGTCCGGCCGAACATTTCATCAACATCATTCCTACGAGAGGCCCAAGCTTGACATCTCTCCGAAGAGGACAAATCCATTTAGCTTATTACTCTTCCCTACATGAATCCGATTATGCCAATCATATCCTTTATAACTACCGTGTTAAGGTAGCGTTTGAATATGTCAAACATAATGTTCATCAAGTGGAAGACTATAATAACTTCATGTCCAAGGATTCGATTGACATAACTAAAATGAGATATATGTTCGACTTAGACCATGACATAAATCTCATACAGTGGGTCATGTCCAGTACCTTGTTCCAAACAAGTACCCATAAATCTAACATGATCATCCCATGATCATTTAAGCCTTTATACTAGTGCTTAACAAGTACTAGGGATGGAGATTATTATAAGTAAACATGAACAACAATAATAATCAAAACATCTCTTTATTGATATGAAATAAATGATAACAATTACAACGTTTATTAAACGTGCCTAGGGCACCACTACAACAATCTCCCACTTTCCCTAGGCCCAATCTCCCATGTATCTAATACCCATGGACCTAACATGACCATCATGTTTGGCTTGTGGAAGTCCCTTTGTAGTGGGTCCGCAACATTGTCATCAGTAGGTACTCTGCATATGTTTATGTCTCCCCTATCAACGATCTCTCGAATGATATGAAAACGCCTAAGTATGTATTTGGATTTCTGATGTGCTCTTGGTTCCTTTGCTTGAGCAATAGCACCATTATTATCGCAATAAAGATCTATTGGATTAGCAATACGAGGAACCACTTCAAGTTCAGTAATGAACTTCTTAATCCAAACAGCTTCTTTTGCAGCATCTGATGCAGCAATATACTCAGCTTCTGTTGTAGAATCAGCGGTTGTACTTTGCTTGGAACTCTTCCAGCTTACAGCTCCACCATTTAACATAAACACAAAACCCGATTGCGATCGACTATCATCTTTATCGGTTTGGAAGCTTGCATCTGTGTAAGCATTTACCACGAGATAATCTTCCATTCCTCCATAGACAAAAATGAGTCTTTAGTTCTTCTCAAGTACTTAAGAATCGCTTTTACAGCCATCCAGTGATTTTCACCGGGGTCGGATTGGTATCTACTTGTCATGCTCAAAGCATAAGATACATCCGGCCTAGTACAAATCATGGCGACCCAATTGCCGAAGCATATGGAACATCATTCATTTTCTCACGCTCATCGTTTGTCTTAGGACATTGAGTCTTGCTTAGAGAAACTCCATGTAACACGGGCAAGGCACCTCTTTTAGAATTCTCCATACGGAATCTTCTAATGACCTTGTCAATGTATGTACTTTGGTTTAAACCAAGTAACCTCCTTGATCTATCTCTATAGATCTTGATACCAAGTATATATGCGACTTCACCCATATCTTTCATTGCGAAGCATTTTCCTAACCAAGTCTTTACGGACTGAAGTGTAGGAATATCGTTTCCAATGAGTAATATGTCATCCACGTATAAAATAAGGAATAGCACTATGCTCCCACTAATCTTCTTGTATACACAAGGCTCATCTTCGTTCTTGATGAAACCAAACTCTTTGACCGATTCATCAAAACGGAGATTCCAACTCCTAGAAGCTTGCTTCAATCCATAGATGGATCTCTGCAATTTCCATACCTTAGAATCTTGTTCAAAACATTCTGGTTGTGTCATATACACATCCTCTTGAAGTTTTCCATTTAGGAAAGCGGTTTTGACATCCATTTGCCATATTTCATAGTCATGGTATGCGGCAATGGCAAGCAGAATTCTTATAGACTTGATCATTGTGAAAAGGTTTCATCATAGTCAATACCATGAACTTGCCTATAACCCTTCGCTACAAGTCTAGATTTGTAAGTATGCACCTTCCCATCCATGTCAGTCTTCTTCTTGAAGACCCATTTGCATCCTATGGTTTTTACACCATTCGGGCGCATCAATCAAATTCCAAACTTGATTGTCTTGCATGGATTGCAATTCGGATTCCATGGCTCCAAGCCACTTGTCCGAATCAGGAGAAGACATCGCCTCTTGGTAGGTTGTCGGTTCATCATTCTCAATGATTTCTACCTCATTACTATCCGTTACGAGAAATCCATATCTCTCGGGCTCGGATCGTAACCTACTAGATCTGCGAGTTACTTGTGTATTTTGAACAGGTTCCACAACTCCTTGTGGATCTTGTTCTTGTTCCACTATTGGTTCAATGTTATTTTCTAGGTCTCAAATTTCTTCAAGATTTATTTTACTCCCACTGATTTCTTTGGAGAGAAACTCTTTCTCTAGAAAGACACCAGTTCGGGCAACAAAAACTTTGTTGTCCTCACGGTTGTAAAAGTAATATCCTCTAGTTTCCTTTGGATATCGCACGAAAATACATTTGTCAGATTTGTGTGCGAGTTTGTCAGAGACAAGTCTTTTGACAAAGGCTTCGTAACCCCAAATTTTCATGAAAGATAAACAAGTTTTCTTTCCGCTCCACATCTCATATGGAGTCTTTTGAACCGATTTAGTTAGAACACGATTTAGTGTGAAAGCAGCGGTTTCTAGAGCGTAACCCCAAAAGGACATTGGAAGATCAACTTGACTCTTCATTGATCGAACCATGTCTAACAAAGTCCGATTTCTCCTCTCGGACACACCATTCCATTGTGGTGTTCCGGGTGGAGTCAATTGTGAAACTATTCCACAATTCTTTAGATGATCATCAAATTCATGACTCAAGTATTCTCCACCTTGATCTGATAGAAGTGCCTTAATACTTTTGCCAGTTGTTTTTCTACTTCATTTTGAAATACTCTAAATATCTCAAATGCTTCACTCTTATGTTTCATTAGGTAAACATACCCAAATCTACTATAATCATCAGTGAGGTTATGAAGTATTGAAATCCTCCCCTAGCATTGCTACTTAATGGTCCGCATACATCGGAATGTATCAACCCCAATAAGTCGCTTGCCCGTTCACCCAACTTGGTAAAAGGTGTCTTAGTCATTTTTCCAAGAAGACACGACTCGCAAGTATCATATGACACAAGGTCACATGAACCCAAAAGTCCGTCCCCATGGAGTTTTGAGATACGCTTCTCGTTAATATGACTAAGGCGGCAATGCCATAAATAAGTATGATTTACATCATTAGGTTTAGATTTCTTATTTATATGATAGACATTGTCATTATTTTCATCCTTGACATTCAAGACATAAAGGCCATTAAATGAATTAGCAATACCATAAAGCACATCATTTAAATAAATAGAAAATTTCTTATTCTCAATAATAAACTTAAAACCTTCATTATCCAAACAAGAAATTGAAATAATATTTCTACTTAAATCCGGAACATAATAACAATTGTTCAAAACAAGAATTAATCCGGAAGGTAAAGTGACTTCATAAGTCCCTATGGCTAATGCAGCAACTCTTGCTCCATTCCCCACGCGTAGGTCTACTTCACCCTCTTTAAGTAGTCTCTTATTCTTTAGTCCCTGCACATTTAAACAAATGTGAGAACCACATCCGGTATCCAATACCCCAAGAATCAGTGGTAGAAAGGAGAATATCTATCATATAGATACCTGAAGTCGACGCAGCCTTGCTGCCCTTCTTATTCTTTTGCTCTTCAAGAAAGTCTTGCAATTACGTTTCCAATGACCAATCTCTTGACAATGGAAATAGATTGCATCCTTTGTGAATCGGGTTTTGCCTCAGAAGCCTTGGCAACACTTGCCTTGCTTAACTTGGGTTTGACAACTTTCTTACCCTTTCCTTTGGCACCAGCCTTCTTCCCATCATGAACTAAGAGCACGGGAGAACCTTTCTCCGCAATCTTCATCTCCCCAGTTTTAAGCATCCCATGCAACTCGGAGAGATTCTTATCCATTCCATGCATGTTATAATTCATCACAAACTGATTATAACTTTTAGGCAATGAATTAAGAATGAGATCCATGACTAGCTCCAATGGGATTGGATAGCCAAGTTTCTCAAGGTGCTCTACATAACCTTTCATTTTCAGCATGTGAGGACTGACTTGTTGCCCTTCATTCATTTTGCAAGTAGTGAATGCAACAATGGTCTTGTACCTCTCTTGCCTAGCTTGCTCTTGAAACATGGCTCTTAACTCCACGCCTATCTCATAGGCTTCCAAATGTTCCAAACTTTGTTGGAGTTTTGAGCACATAGTAGCAAGCATGAGACAGCTTACATCTCTTGAATCATTACGATGTTTCTTGTAACTGTCTCTTTATGCCCTAGGGGCAGTAGGTTCTGGTTCAGCAGGAAGAGGCCCATCGAGAATGTACAACTTATCTTCTTGCCTAAGAACAATTCTTAGGCTACGGATCCAATCCATAAAGTTCGTACCATTCTCTTGGAGCTTATCCTTCTCAAGGATCGATCGCAACGAAATTGATTGAGTGTTAGTAGTCATTGTCTACAAATATGCAAAATTTCCAAAATTTAATAAGTACCGGTTTTCATTAAAAGAAATAAATAATGTATTTTTCAAACAAAATACTCCCACTAAATTATATAACCTTTATATACATCCAATGTATAATATAATTTAATTGGGCTAAGATCCAACTTTAATTTAATTTTTTAGTCCACGGAGGCGGACCGCTCAAAACTAAATTAATTAGGTAGACGATCATGTCAATCATATCCCATAAGATTCTTAGGTCCTTTTATGAGATTCTTTGAGAAATACAATTTCCAAAGCATGTTTAATCTCATCTTTTGCCTAGGCCCAAAACTGTTTTTACGCCTAATTAAGTCCAACCATTTTAAACGTATAGGAACCATTCAATTTAATGCACCTTGCGGAGGCAAGCCCACATTAAACTAATGAACCTCATCTTGCTCATACATGAATAAAATTAATGCACCTCGCGGAGGCGAACCCACATCAAGATCACCCATGTATAAACAAGTGTTTTAATCATGGCATGGCAATGAAGGACTTAAAACTTTTTTTGAAGGTTCATCACATATAGCATATAACACATTTATGAGCACATAATATAAACATGTTACGCATCAAGTTTAGCCACTAAATTAATCTCCATTAATTTAAGCATGATATTCATGTGTCATTAGTTTATCTATAATTATGAGGATGAGACTATTTCAACTTCGGTTATTATCTCCAAATCAAGACAACAAGAAGTGCGGTCGAACTAAGCCATTAGGCAACCACAATCCCGCACTAATTCAAGAAACCAAGAAAGTAGTCCATGTGGCCGAAACTAAGCAATAGATGGTCTCGATGAACGTAGGCCAATTGCATTCACAATTCCACATGGATCTCCAATCATTGAATCAAGAACTTTGTTTCTCAATTTTAGCAATTAGGAACTCTTCATAATTCTAACTTCGTTTTATCTTTGAAACTTGGATTGCGATCAAGTTTGGGAAACACAATCTCGATGAACGCAGATTAGCCATCCAAACCTTGAACCAATCTAAGAATCGCAAGACTAAAACAAATAGGAAAATCAAACCCCAAGATCCACACCCAAACCAACTACCCAAAACCCATTCCAGATCAGCAGGTCTGGTCTGGTTTTGTTACTGGTTCGATTGGACCTCTCGAAAATTCCAAATTCTGATTTCACACAAAATCAGACAATCTGATCAGTATGTGCGATCGCCCAAAATTACTGTGCGGTCGCCCAACCTTGGGCGGTCGCCCCGGGTAATTTTGTGCGGTCCCACGGTGAGATCAGAGGGTAATTTTTCAGTTCAAAAATTTGTCTCAAAATTGTTTTTCCCCGATTATTAAAACATTGATCCAATCAAAAAATAATAATCAACAATTCTGAATCCACCATAATTTATTTATTGCGGTTGAATCGTGCGATTAAAGTTTCAAAACATAAACCACATAAAATCACAAAAACACATAAACATCATATATTCCAATATTCATATCATGTAAGGCACATAAACAATTTATATACACACAACATGATATAGGTATTGAAATAATCAACATGAACGGGGCTCTGATACCACTGTTGGGTTTCGATGTCACATGCGCAGCGGAATTTAGCATTTAAAATTATATGAAACCCAAGAGCCATAGATCCGTTCATATGACTAAATCAAATACAACAATATGAATACTAAGAAAAACTAACCCTTGATGACTATGACTTTGGTCCTTTTCTTTGGTGGAGATCTTGAAGCTTTAATCACGAAAAGTAAGAACACGAACTTTGAAGATGATGAGCTTCACCCTCTAGCGGTATCCACACCACGAACGAATATCAAGGAGCTTCTTGATCTTGGTTGCTAGACCAAAATTATGAAACACACTTTCACAATTTAATATGACTATATGGAATTTTATTTGTGTATTATTTTGTTCTTCAATCAAAAGATATCTTGGAACAATATAAACTCTCTCAAACTCTTTGGAGACTCACACAAGGCTAGGCTTGAAGTTCTGGACGAAATCCCCTTTTTATACACAAGCATGACCTATTCAAAATAGGAAACTTATGTCAAAAGCTTCTCCTAATCGAATTAGCAAAGTTTCTGCCGACAGCACTGTGCGGCCGCCCAAGGAAGGCTGTGCGGTCGCCCAACATCGGGCGGCCGCCCGGTTCCTTTTGTACGGTCGCCCGCCTTGCCAGAACTGCTGAAAAATTCCAATTTAGTCCTTTTAAGATTCGTTATATTGTGTGTGACCCTCTAGGATTATATTAAGGTGGCAATGGGTTCAAACATGAAACCATAAGATATGATTAGGTTCTAGCAAACCGTCATACCTACCCAAATAGTATAACTAGATACAAGTTCGCATTCCTTTAAAATATGTCACAATCCTTTTGTCCACGATGTCATTGAACACAAGTCATGGTCAAACAGTCAACTTGTTTTGTTCAATACTTTCTCGATTTTGAATATGTTGATAATCCAAATGACATTGATTCGATCAATTCATTTGAGTCCGGCCGAACATTTCATCAACATCATTCCTACGAGAGGCCCAAGCTTGAAATCTCTCCGAAGAGGGACAGATCCATTTAGCTTATTATTCTTCCCTACGTGAATCCGATTATGCCAATCATACCCTTTATAACTACCCGGTTAAGGTAGCGTTTGAATATGTCAAACATAATGTTCATCAAGTGGAAGACCATAATAACTTCATGTCTAAGGATTCGAATGACATAACTAATATGAGATATATGTTCGACATAGACCATGACATAAATCTCATACAGGGGGTCATGTCCAGTACCTTGTTCCAAAACAAGTACCCATAAATCTAACATGATCATCCCATGATCATTTAGCCTTTATACTAGTGCTTAACAAGTACTAGGGACGGAGATTATTATAAGTAAACATGAACAACAAAATAATCAAAACATCTCTTTATTGATATGAAATAAATGATAACAATTACAACGTTTATTAAACGTGCCTAGGGCACCACTACCAACAGGGACGTGAGGAGGCACGTGTACTATTTTTCTTACAACAAGATTACTCCGACTTACAAAGATTTCAGAGCTCTAGTAGGTGGCATAGACACGGAGGTCATCGCTCTTCCCTCGGTTGATGATACTACTTGTGTTGAGAGATTGGTCTCTCTCCTCGACATTCCTTTGGAAGAGGCCCAATGTATGGTCATTAATCCGACTTTCATTGATATCTCTGACCTTCCCGAGAAGTTCATGGAGCGTTTTGATGAGGCTTCTTGGAATGCCTTCGGGCTTTGCATCCTTTCTTTCTTCTATATGGTGGGTTCCTAGGGTACTTGCCACCGGGTTTTGTTGAGTGTGCTCGAGGAGTGTCTGGCGGGCAAAGACATCGTTCCTTTGGTCTTAGGCGAGACTCTCCATGGTATGGACCGCTTGGATTTGGGAGACGGTTTTATGCGTAGCAATAGCCCTGCTTTGCTTACTTTATGGCTGAGGGAGAGGTTAATGGTCGTCCCTGAGGCTCCTCTTTCTCACAAACCATGGTCGTATTCTTTGAGAGGGCTCATTCTGGATTTAGCTCAGGGCGATTGGGAGGCTCATATGGCTCGTCTCAAGACTAAAGAAATCTGTTGGTGGGTGCCACATTGGCACATCAACTCAGTGCGGGAGTATCAGGATGGTTCCCCCTTTGTTCGGGTGCCGGGCCTTTTGGGATCGTCCTTTTACGTCCCTTCCTTGGTCCACCGGCAGTTTGGCTTGCTACAGACTCCTGTGTTGGAGTGGTCGGATGTCAATCCGGAGCATTTGAGGCTTTCACCTGTATCCATGTGGGACCCTTCTACCACTTTTCTCTTTTCCCAGTTGTGGACCCATTCCCCGTTTCTAGTTTGGGCACTCCTCAAGGGTGCAGCTAGCACGATTCTGACCACTGTTTACTTGGATTGGTATGAACAGACCATGGGACAGACTCAAAGGCTCATTGAGGAGAGGCGTGGGGACATCCTTGGAGGAGACTATGTCCCTAGTAGGCTTTTAAGGGAGGCCGAGGCCGTGACGAGCGGTCATAACTTTATTGGAGACGCTATTGAAGACTATCAAGCTCTCACTGAGAGGAGGAGGGTGGTGATACCTAGAATCGAGGCACGACTCGAGGACTTTCGGGACCGCGTGGCGGTTGACACACCTCTAAAAGCGGCCGGCCTAATTGAAGATGCCGGGCGGGCTCCCAACTTAGGGAGGAACGAGATCGAGCTTTTCGACGTGAAGAGGAAAAATACTCGGAGGAGTCAGAAGAAGAAATGGAGGGGTGAAGGTCATTGATGGCCTTACAGTCCTAAGTATCCACTCATTGTCATTGCAGAGACATTAGTTTTCTTAAGTGTTTTATTTGTCTTTTAGCCTGTCGCCCGAGGTCAAGAGTAGACCGTGCTTGAACTCATCAAAGAAGTGTTTTAACTGTAATGAAAGTGGTTATCGAATGAATTCCCTTGGAGAAACAAAATTTGAATCTTTTTTTTTTAGACCGGACCAATGGTTGGTTGCCTACGTTCCCCTTTTACAAGTAAGACTAGGGGGCTCAGGTCATCGTAGTTCTTTTTTTTTTTTTTAAACATAATATCGGCGAAGCTTATCACCATTGACTGGGTGCACGAAGGGATTCCCATCCAAATCTGCAAGTCTCATTGCACCTCCTGAGAATATCTCTTGTACCACAAAAGGGCCAATCCATACAGGCTCCCATTTTCCATCAGGGTTAGACCTCCCTGCCAAAGCTTTTATTTCTTGTTGAGTAATAAGCTTTGAAAGACTTGCCCCAGAGCTTGATACAACTAAACTCGTTTTTCGTCTACGTCTCCGAGGTTTTTCCTTGAGCACCAAATCCCCGACCCGAATCTCTCGAGCCATCACTCTTTTGTTGAAGGCTCGTGCCATCCTCCCTTGGTAGGCACGGATGTGTTCCATTTCTCTTAAGCGGCGTTCATCCAAGAGGGCTAACTCATCATGTCAGCTCCAAAGCCAGTCCAATTCGTGGATTTGATTTTCCAACAGAATCCTTAATGACGGAATTTCTAGTTAAGTCGGGAGCATGGCTTCCATCCCATAAGTCAGAGCAAATGGGGTTTCCCCTGTGGCGGTTCTGACCGCGGTTCGGTAACCCCACAACGCTAGGTGTAGCTTATCGGGCCAATCCCTTCCTCGTGTTGCCATCTTCTTAATGATCCTTTCGAGTGTTTTTTTGGCGGCTTCTACTGCTCCATTGGTTTGAGGCCTATATGTGGAAGACTTGTGGCGAGTGACCCGAAATTCATGCAACAGTTGGTCGCACTCTCCTTCGAAGTGTGAGCCATTATCTGTGATGATTTCATTTGGGACCCCATACCGGCACATGATGTTCTCCTTGATGAATCGTGCCACCTTCTTGGAGGTAAGGACTTTGTATGACTTGGTTTCAACCCACTTTGTGAAGTAATCCACGGCCACCAAGACGAATTCATGGCCGTTGCTTCCTGGGGGAGTGACTTTTCCGATGATGTCAATGCCCCAAGTGGAGAAAGGCCAAGGGGTCATCATGCAATACAAATGGTGGGGCGGCAGGTGATTAAGGTTGGAGAACCACTGGCACTTGTCACACTTTTTCACGAATTGTATACAATCGGTTTCCATCGAGATCCAAAAGTATCCCATCCGCAGGATGACTTGCATTAACGCCCTGGCATTTATGTGCGGGCCACATACCCCATTGTGGACCTCCCGCATGAGCTCCTTTTCTCTTTCTGTGCTTATGCATCTCAAGAGAGCCCCCTGATGGCGTTTCTTATGTAGAATGTCTCCTAGAATGACGTAGTGAGAAGCGAGTCGTTTGAGGGCCGCCGCACTCTTGGCTTTGATCCCATCTTTGTATTCCCCTTTCTCGTTTAGGAGGGAGGCCTCCCCTTGTCTAAGGAACTGGTAGATCTGGGTATACCACGGCTCATTTACTTCCTCCGAGCCCTTTTCAATTTCACAGCAATACGCCGGGTTCTCCTTTCTCCCAACTCTGAAAGGCTTTATCGACTTTCCTTCCAGAATTTCTACCAACGAGGCTAAAGCATCGGCGAAGCGATTCCGGTCCCTTGGCAAGTAATGGAAGCTAACCCTTTTAAACTGTGCCATGAGTTCTTCCATGTGGGCGTGGTACTTTTGCAGCCCCGGATCCAACATTTTCCATTTGTTCGAAACTTGGTTGATGATCAAGGCTGAGTCCCCGTACATCTCCAATTCTTTCACATTCCTTTCCAAAGCAGCTTCCAGGCCCGCTGTGCATGCCTCATACTCGGCTGCATTGTTGGTCACCTCAAAATTCAATTTAATGGTGATGGGCGTATGCTCGTCCTTGGGGTCAACCAGAAGCATACCGATGCCGTTTCCGCTTTTGTTTGCGGCTCCATCAATGAACAACTGCCATTTGTTCTCCTCCTCAAGGGTAAAAATACATTCATCCGGGAACTGCGGTTCAGGATCTCCCTCTTCGTTACTGGGGAAATCCGCTAAGTGTTCGGCCATAACCCTTCCCTTGACTGCCTTTCTCGACACGTAACTGATGTCGTATTCGGCTAGAAAGAAAGACCATTTGGCAAGCCTCATTGATAAGGACGTATTTTCCAACAAGCATTTGATGGGGTCAATCTTTGAGATCAACTGTATCGGGTGCGCGTGCATGTAGTGTTTCAACTTTCTCACAACCCATACCAGTCCGGCGCAAGTCTTTTCTATTGCGGAGTAGTTGAGCTCACTTCCCAGTAGCTTTTGGCTCACAAACTAAATGGCATTTTCCACCTTGGATTCTTTCTTCTCTTGGGCCAACATAGCTCCTATCGAAGTATCTGTTACCGTTAAGTAAAGCAAGAGTGGCTTTTCCTTGTGCGGTGGGCGGAGGATCGGTGGATGAACAAGATAGGCTTTGATCTTATCGAAGGCCTTTTGACATTCCTCATTCCATTCAACCTCGGCATTTTTCTTAAGTAATTTAAAGATGGGTTCAGAGGTGGGAGTGAGCTGATTGATGAAGCGGCTGATGTATTGCAGTCGCCCCATGAACGCCTTCACTTCTATCTGGGTGCGGGGAAGTTTCATTTCCACGATTGCTTTAACCTTTTGCGGATCAATCTCGATACCCTGTTCGGTAACTACGTACCCTAAGACCTTTCCTTGGGAGACTCTGAAGGTGCATTTTGCCGGATTAAGCCTCATGGAGTGTTTCCTCAATCGGTCAAAGAACTTCCTCAGGTCAATCAAGTGCTGGCCGTCAGTTCCTTTAGAGTGTATGATCATGTCGTCAACGTACACCTCTATTTCTTTGTGAATCATGTCATGGAACAGTGCTTGTAACGACCCAACAACCCGCCTCTATTTTCGTAGTAAAAAATATTTAATTATTTATTTATTTCTTATTTATTTATTTAAATTATTTATTTATTTAAATAATTATGTGTGCATTTTGTGTTTCATAATATTTTATGCCTAGCATTTAATTGGTTATTTGTGCTAGTGTAGAGTGTTGGGTCTTAGTTGTTAGTGGGGAGTATAAGACTTTTGTGTTAGTGTGTAGGGGAGGGGGTCTATGTGTAAATTCTTTACATCATCCTACTTACTCCCTCCATCACCCCTCTCCTCCCTCACTCCCTCATTTCCCAGCACTCTCTCTCCCTCTTTTCCTCCATTGTAGAAGGTAAGTTCTCTTCTCCTTCTCTCTTCTTTTTAGTCATCTTCCTCCCATTATTTCTCATCACTCATTCTTTGAAAAATGTTTAGATCGTTGTTAGGATCGTAGAGAACAAAGAAATTTCGAAATCCGCCAACCTTGATAAAATTCAAGTAAGTTGTTTTTCCCCCATTTATGCTAAAAATGTTCATCCTATGCTTAAATGATACTATGATTACCATTTATTGCTTCTTTAGTTGATTTTGAGATGATTTACATTTTGTTCATTTTTGTGAAATTTGGTATTTGAATCATCCTTGATTGAGGTTTTCTAGTTGATGTTCTAGGAGTTCTTTAGCTTCCAAATGGTGAGGGAACTTTAGTTTATATATTGGTAGTGTTAGCCTTAAGTTTAGTTTGAAATGGTGAAGATTTGGGTTAGTTTGATTTTGGGTTGAAAATGGTAGAAACCCAGAATTTTTGGCCGGAAATTGCCCCTACGGGCAAGGGGGCGCGCGCACCCTTTGGGAGGGGGCGTACGCACCCTTATGCCCCTTGGTAATTAAACCTTATGATCATGAAGGGCGCGCGCACCATTTTCTTGAGGGCGTGCGCTCCCTCTTTGTTTCAGCAACTCAAAACCTTCTGATGCCTTAGGGCGTGCGCACCCCTTCCACACGTGCGCGCGCACCCTCCCCTTGGCCCTTTTGAATAAACCTTCTGATCCTCTAGGGCGCGCGCACCCTTCCTACGCGGGCGTGCGCCCCCTCCGCTGTACAAGCCCTGAGCTTCACCCTCTTGTACTCTTCACAGACAACCTTCGATAGCTCATAAATTTCTCATCCGGACTCCGTTTTAGGTGTACAAGCTATCGTTTTAAAGCTCTCCTTGAGCTCTTCGAGATGAGTGAGTAATTTTGGTTGTGTGCTTGAGTTAACTGGATCCTTTGTGATCAAATGTGATATGGGAATTGTGTTATCATTGTTGGGATTATTGGAACACTTTAATTATGTGTTGTTGGTTCATTTCACTTTCTTGGTGACTTCTTGATAAGGTTCCCTACTTTGGAATCATGAGTTGTTTATTTGAGCTAGTATTTATTACTTGGCATTTATTTAAAAGTCCAGCTGGTATTCGTGGTTGTGTCGGGCGATGGAAAAGATTATAATGGCAACGAGTCGAGTCCATTATAATGTTGACCATTGTTTTGCCCCATTATTTCCCTCCTCCAGATTGGCCTTGGATGTGAGATGAGCTAGCTCCTTTCTTGGGAACAGTCTAGCTATTATAAGGGGTTGCGACTTTGTGTCGTATGCTCAGTTATCGTTTGGTTATTGGTTCCGGTACCGGGTTTTCTCTTCAGCTCTTATGGTGCTATCGTTGATTGGTTTATCGGCTCTTTGATGCTGCTTATTGATGCTGCTCTTCGATGCGGCCCTATCTTCATTGATCAGATTGTTATATCCTTTGTTGGGGAAACCTTGGCTCAGTATCCTTTGTTACTTGTTTATTTCCGCTGCTATCTGTTAAATGATATTCGCTACGTGCTATGTGAGATTATTATTATTATCTATTGCATCATAGTATGTCATGTAGTTGCATTAGTAACTTATTGAGATTTATCTCACCCCCTTTCTTTTATCTTTGTTTTCCTTAACCCCCCCCAGGAGGAAAGGATTAGGATTTGCGGATCGAGGAGGACGTCGAGAGGATTGAGATTTTGGGCATGTTGTTATTGATCGGTTTACATTATTTAAATGTATAACCTTTTAGGGATAGTCTTACCAACAATGACGTCATTAAGATTTGTAATCCTTTGTATTTTTGGTGTAAGCTTGTGGAGCTTATACTAGTAGTTTATTGCTGTTGTTAAACTTGGATTTCTAAAACTTTGTTTTAAACTCCTTTGGTTTAAAATGGAATTTTTATCTTCAATGTTTTGGTAATTGCGTGTTAAGTCGACGTCCAGCTCGCGAGTTCCGGGCCCGCGGGGTCGCGACAGTTGGTATCAGAGCAATGGTTTAGCTCTATGTATAAGTCTAGGTGGACTAGAATGACCTAGGAGGGTAGCTGTGTTCGGAGTGAGTAACGGTTGATGTTTTATGAATGTATTTGTTCTAAATGGCTAGAAGAAGAACTGGTGAAGGTTCTAGTGGGACTCCGAATCAGAATGATCTACGGGAAGAGAACCGTGCAATGTTTTAGGGGATGTTTGAAGCGGCGATGAAAGCAATTAATGACCACAGACCGAGAGAGGAACATGTAGCACCTCCACGATATGGGTTGGAGCAGTTCTTAAAGTTGAAACCAAGTGAGTACGACGGTGAGCCTGATGTGAAGAAGGCCGAGCTATGGATAGAATCAATGGAGAAAATCTACGATGTCTTTGGTTGCACTGATGAGGATAGGGTTCGGTTTGCAGCTTATATGTTAGTTGGTGCGGCGGAACATTGGTGGAAGACACTGAAGGCCAGTTGGGATGCTACTCTTGCCCTTATGCTTGGGAGTTATTTGTGAGGAAATTCAAGGAACACTTCATCCCTCTAGTGGATCAGAACCGGAAAGAGATCGAATTCCTCAACTTGGAGCAAGGCGTGTTGACAGTAGCACAGTACTCGGCTAAGTTCACAGAATTAGCCAGGTATTGTGACTACCTTGTGCGGACCAAGGAGCAGAAAGCAATGAGGTTTGTCAGGGGTTTGAAGACAGCTATTAGGACACAGTTAATAGCCCAGAGAATTCAACTTTTTCAGGATGCGGTGGACCGTGCCTATTTGATAGAGCAAGAAATTGGGGAACATAAGAGGAAGACTGAGATGGTTAACCCGAGTAAGCAAGGAGGGCAGAGCAAGTCACAACCGTAACAATCGGATAATCGAGATAACTCTGGAGGGCAGCCGATAGTGAGAAATCAAGGTACAAATCAGGGGACACGAAATGGGAAGACCTGCAACTATTGTCAGAGGGAAGGACACTCAGAAGACAAGTGTTGGAAGAAGCAAGGAAAATGTGTGAATTGTGGTCAGTTGGGGCATTTTGTGAGGGATTGTCTTAGGGGCAGGTATCAACCATCCGGGAGTGACGCTGGTACTGCACAATGTCAGAAGAGAGATACTTCGGGAAACCCTAAAGGTTCAGGGTAGGGTATTTTCGATCAATCAGCACTCAACGGGTGACTCATCAGTTTCAGGAGGTATTAATTTTGTGTCAAGAGAGCGAGCGCGTGCATTTTTAGGATCATCGCATTCTCATGTTTATGTGCATTTAGTTGCATTTATTTCTCCTGAGTCTTTGACTTATGTGTTGTCAGTGTCTACTCCTATGGAGGAGTGTGGGATATCTGATGGAGTCTTATGTGCTCATGTTGTGCTTAAAGGTAGATATAACTTACCTGCTAAATTTGTCATATTGCTATTATAAGGTTTTGATGTTATTTTGAGAAGGGAAATGTTATGCTTTAGTCGATTGTTGTAGGAGGATTGTTACATTCTCTATTCCTGATTTCCTAAAATCGTTTTGAGACCGTTCCTTTGGGTAGAATTATACTCATCTTTTCTTATATGAGATTTGAATATATAACTTAGGTAGGTGTCAATAGGATGTCTATACCGAATTGTTGGGTGTATGTATCACTTGTAAGATTTCTATTTTCCTCTGAATAGTGCCTAGTGTTTGGGGAGGAACTTGGGTTAAAGAGAATTGTTTTGGTACAAGGTGGTAGTGCTAATAATTAGATCAATATCCATATTGTATCGGTTGGGTTATAAGAGCTGAGGATTTCATGATAGGAGATTTTTGTTTACCTTTAGTACATCTACGTGAGCGCATCGGAATTAGTTAGTATGAAGAAATGCCTGATTGGCTATGAGTGACTAGTATATTGTGGAAGTTATAATCATTAATGGCGGTAAACGCGTTAAGTTTGAAAGGACTAAGCACATTTTGAGAGGGCAAGAATTTCTCGAATTGTATTAAAGGCATTTTGAGTTTTAGTTAAATGGTTGTTTTATGGTTCTAAATCTTTTCTTGGTGGCGTTTCTCGTTTTGGATTAAGGGTAGGTAAGGAAAGTTGGGTACAGACACTTGGGCATATTAAAGAATACTATGATGTAGTATTGGGTCGGTTGGACTGTGATTAGCTAATAGGTTATTATGATGGTAGTAAAAATCGAGCCTAAGTATCATCGAATTGATAAATGTATACGTGAAAGTCTAAATTGGGTTAGCCATTGAAGATTTAGAATTTGTTAAAATTCATTTGGGTATATAAGCACGGATTGTTAACTTAAATGGGAGTTAGAGGAAATCTTTTGAAGACAAAATTTGGATTGTTTGCGGACTACTGAGTAATTGGAACTGTTTTAAACTTTCAAGGATTGGAGTAATGTAATGATAATAATTTCGGTATTAATGTAGTTTCGTGGTTTGGGCTGGTATCACTGTTATCTTAAAAGGTGTGATCAGTGTTATGCTTTCTTGGAGATATGTTAAGTTTTCCATTATAGCAAAATTTGATAAATCCATTACCTCTAGTGATGCTTCCAAATAGAGATGGAGGTGTGTAACGATTTTGGGTGATAAAGTATTTGTATATGTTTCGAGGAGTAACGCTTAATAAATGGAACTATCTATGATTTGGGATTGGTGGTGATTCTGTTGATATTGCCTTAGCGGATTATATCTTTTATTCTATTTTGGGACCAAGTTGAGACGTTGATGACAGACTATCAAGAGTTGGTGGATATAACTCCTTAGAAAACTAAGTATGAGCCTAATGCTAATTAGGATCAAATAAGCTATGTCTCGGAATTGGTGATCAAGTGATAGTCTTGAGAATGTGAAATTCAGTATGAAAGAGGAAGTTAACTTTAGAATGTTTAATATGAGTATACCTGAGATATGTATGTGATTAATATATGTTGGTTTATTTGAGTCATGGAGACTATGTCTGAAAATTTTGTTGAGTACTCGATTGAGGTTATGAGTGCGATGGGAGAGTCGATATGTTGTCGCCTCATTATGACCGCGTGTTGTGTAGTTTGATGAGTGAATTCGTAGTAATAAATATTTAATTATTTATTTATATCTTATTTATTTATTTAAATTATTTATTTATTTAAATAATTATGTGTGCATTTTGTGTTTCATAATATTTTATGCCTAGCATTTAATTGGTTATTTGTGCTAGTGTAGAGTGTTGGGTCTTAGTTGTTAGTGGGGAGTATAAGACTTTTGTGTTAGTGTGTAGGGGAGGGGGTCTATGTGTAAATTCTTTACATCATCCTACTTACTCCCTCCATCACCCCTCTCCTCCCTCACTCCCTCATTTCCCAGCACTCTCTCTCCCTCTTTTTCTCCATTATAGAAGGTAAGTTCTCTTCTCCTTCTCTCTTCTTTTTAGTCATCTTCCTCCCATTATTTCTCATCACTCATTCTTTGAAAAATGTTTAGATCGTTGTTAGGATCGTAGAGAACAAAGAAATTTTGAAATCCGCCAACCTTGATAAAATTCAAGTAAGTTGTTTTTCCCCCATTTATGCTAAAAATGTTCATCCTATGCTTAAATGATACTATGATTACCATTTATTGCTTCTTTGGTTGATTTTGAGATGATTTACATTTTGTTCATTTTTGTGAAATTTGGTATTTGAATCATCCTTGATTGAGGTTTTCTAGTTGATGTTCTAGGAGTTCTTTAGCTTCCAAATGGTGAGGGAACTTTAGTTTATATATTGGTAGTGTTAGCCTTGAGTTTAGTTTGAAATGGTGAAGATTTGGGTTAGTTTGATTTTGGGTTGAAAATGGTAGAAACCCAGAATTTTTGGCCGGAAATTAACCCTCCGGGCAAGGGGGCACGCGCACCCTTTGGGAGGGGGCGTGCGCACCCTTATGCCCCTTGGTAATTAAACCTTCTGATCATGAAGGGCGCGTGCACCATTTCCTTGAGGGCGTGCGCTCCCTCTTTGTTTCAGCAACTCAAAACCTTCTGATGCCTTAGGGCGTGCGCACCCCTTCCACGCGTGCGCGCGCACCCTCCCCTTGGCCCTTTTGAATAAACCTTCTGATCCTCTAGGGCGCGCGCACCCTTCCTGCGCGGGCGTGCGCCCCCTCCGCTGTACAAGCCCTGAGCTTTACCCTCTTGTACTCTTCGCAAACAATCTTCGATAGCTCATAACTTTCTCATCCGGACTCCGTTTTAGGTGTACAAGCTATCGTTTTAAAGCTCTCCTTGAGCTCTTCGAGATGAGTGAGTAGTTTTGGTTGTGTGCTTGAGTTAACTGGATCCTTTGTGATCAAATGTGATATGGGAATTGTGTTATCATTGTTGGGATTATTGGAACACTTTAATTATGTGTTGTTGGTTCATTTCACTTTCTTGGTGACTTCTTGATAAGGTTCCCTACTTTAGAATCATAAGTTGTTTATTTGAGCTAGTATTTATTACTTGGCATTTATTTAAAAGTCCAGCTGGTATTCGTGGTTGTGTCGGGCGATGGAAAAGATTATAATGGCAACGAGCCGAGTCCATTATAATGTTGACCATTGTTTTGCCCCATTATTTCCCTCCTCCAGATTGGCCTTGGATGTGAGATGAGCTAGCTCCTTTCTTGGGAACAGTCTAGCTATTATAAGGGGTTGCGACTTTGTGTCGTATACTCAGTTATCGTTTGGTTATTGGTTCCGGTACCGGGTTTTCTCTTCAGCTCTTATGCTGTTATCGTTGATTGGTTTATCGGCTCTTTGATGCTGCTTATTGATGCTGCTCTTCGATGCAGCCCTATCGTCATTGATCAGATTGTTATATCCTTTGTTGGGGAAACCTTGGCTCAGTATCCTTTGTTACTTGTTTATTTCCGCTGCTATCTGTTAAATGATATTCGCTACGTGCTATGTGAGATTATTATTATTATTATCTATTGCATCATAGTATGTCATGTAGTTGCATTAGTAACTTATTGAGATTTATCTCACCCCCTTTCTTTTATCTTTGTTTTCCTTAACCCCCCCAGGAGGAAAGGATTAGGATTTGCGGATCGAGGAGGACGTCGAGGGGATTGAGATTTTGGGCAGGTTGTTATTGATCGGTTTACATTATTTAAATGTATAACCTTTTAGGGATAGTCTTACCAACAATGATGTCATTAAGATTTGTAATCCTTTGTATTTTTGGTGTAAGCTTGTGGAGCTTATATTAGTAGTTTATTGCTGTTGTTAAACTTGGATTTCTAAAACTTTGTTTTAAACACCTTTGGTTTAAATTGGAATTTTTATCTTCAGTGTTTTGGTATTTGCGTGTTAAGTCGACGTCCAACTCGCGAGTTCCGGGCCCGCGGGGTCGGGGTCGCGACAGTTCTGTTGCCGCTCTTTGGTAAGTAGCCCTGGCACTTCTTAGTCCAAAAGGCATCATCGTGTAACAAAAAGTTCCCATTGGGGTGGTGAAGGCAGTCTTTTCTTGATCTTCCTCGGCCATTTTAATCTGGTTGTATCCGGCGAAACCATCGATAAAGGATTTTACCTCGAAACTAGAGGTCGTATCCACCAACATATAAATGTTTGGGAGGTGAAAATCGTCCTTGGGACTTGCCTTGTTGAGGTCTCTGAAATCGACACAGCATCGGACTTTTCCGTTGGCTTTTGTGACGGTGACTATGTTGGAGAGCCATGAGGGGTATTCTATAACCCGTATGAATCCAACTCTAAGTAACTTTTCTATCTCCTCCTTTACTTGCAGGGACCACTTGGGTTTGATTCGTCGGAGCTTTTGCTTGACTGGTTTTACTTCCGGATCCAAGGGGATCTTAAGCTCCACGATCGAGGCATCCAACCCCGGCATGTCTTTGTAAGACCAGGCGAACACATCCACATACTCTCTGAGTAATTTAATCAAGGCCTCCCTCTCACCCCCTTTGAAGTAGCCACCTACTTGTGTTTCTTTTGGTTCTTCCTCGGCACCCAAATTCACTTTGGTCAAAACCTCTTCGGCAGCTTGGGCACGGTTTTCCTCTTGATCGACGACCTGCTTTGTGAGTTTTTTAATGTATTGTTTGTTTAGTGTGTCTGCATTATTAGTTGATTCATTATTAACCGTTTTCAAGTTATTAGTTAATTTATCATCTAATAAGTTGGCAATGAGGGGATACTCGGAAAGGTCCATCACTTCATTCAATGCAAACGGAAATATAACATTGGCTACGAGTTCATAGTCTTCGGGCGTGAGGCCCTCGGACGAGAATGACTCAAATTCAAAGTGGAGGGACTGGGGAGACTTGATTACATTAGACCCTATAACACTAGACTCAAAGGGACGGGGAACCAATCCAAGCATTGTGGTCATTTCCTCCTTGCTAGCTACCGGTCCGGAAAGAGTTGCCCAATTCTTTAGGGGCATGTTAGTGGGTACAACCAGGGTTCGAGGGTCGAAGCTTCCCATTGACCCGTCTCCTATTGCAGCGACCATTCCTTCTCCGTGATCAACTAGGATGGGTAGAACCATGTTTTCCTCAAACAGTCCTTGCATCACCGTCCCATCCCACTCGTTCTCTTCGACCTCTTCCTTTGCCTTCCCTGTAGGCGTCTTTTCGATCTCATATTTGCCATACCGGCCCCAAATGGGTTCTTCCTCTCGGTCACCTCCTTCCACAGACAAAACCTCAAACTGTTTTATCATCTCGGGTACTCCTTTGGAAATATACTCGTGCCCTGCGGGTGTTCCGGGCGTGTGAAGGAATGCCCTCCTGATAGGGTTGGCGGCCTTTCCTCGGAACCTTTTGAGGTCTTCTTGCAGTCGGTCCCAGTTGGTTACCATTGCCTCCTTTTCCTCCGAGGTCCCGGTTTGCATTCCCTCCTTAATGAAGTAGTGGCTTATGTCAAAAGTGTAGGGACGGAGGTTGGGAGTTTTGTAAGGAATCCCTTGGGCCCTGGCTCGGATTTTCTCTCGGGCCATCTTCTTGCCCATCGCAAGATCCTCGGGTTTCGGCTTGTACCCCAAACCATGGAGCGTCTTTTGCTCCTTGATTTCAATAACCCTGTGGGTCCCTTGGAGTCTCCTTCCTAGACCAAGCCCCGGGAGATAGTGCATTAGGCGCATCATTTTCATGGCAGGAGGGATCTTGTCCTTGGTGAGTGTGAGGTCCACGCAATGGACGTGGGTCTCGGATGGTATCCTTGTGAAGCCGGTCAAGACTATACCACTTTCTTCATGTTGGATTTCTAATACGGGGATCCCATTAGTATTGGTCCCTTCTGTAGTGACGTTATCCCCGTAGATTACAGTCAAATTCCCTCCTTGTATAAATTTTACACATTGATGTAGGGTGGAGGCGACCCCATTTACTTTGTGGAGCCAAGGACTTCCCAGCAAGGCGGTGAAGGAAATGGGGATGTCAAGCACTTGGAAGTCGGTCGGCATTTTCTGTTCTCCAAACCATAAATTCAAAGTCGCCACCCCAAGGACCAACCGGGCTGTGGAGTCGTAAGCTTTGACAGTTACCAAAGAGGGCCTCAGATCTGTCGTCTTGAGGCCGAGTAAATCCATCATTTTAGCTGGAAGGACGTTCATAGCTGAGCCATTATCAACCAACACTCGTGGGAGACGGCGTTCATCCAACTGCACTGTGATGTACAAGGCCTCGTTGTGGTTAGCCCCAGACTTGGGAAAGTCCAAGTCGGTGAACGTGACTATATTCCCATATTGAATGCTTCCAATCATCTGTACGGCTTCTTCGGGGGTAGCCGTGGTGGGGACCATGGTTCGGGCCAAATGCTCCTCTAACTTGTGCTTGTGTGGGTATGATGAAGTGAGAAGGGACCACAGAGAGATGTTGGCCTGCGTATTTTTAAGTTGGGTGAGAACAGGATCCTCTCTTTCGATATCCGGGGTGTTTGTTTCCTTAATAAACGGTGGTGGCGAGTGGTGTTCCGGTGGTGGTGGTTTTTTGGGATTCTCGGTGTGTACCTGTCCGGAACGAGTTAGGACATTTACTTCCGGGGGATCACAATCCTTTGCTGACTCTTCCACAGGCATGGGTGGGTTCTTGGTTGAGTAAGGCCACGCCTCTTTCCTTATCTCATTCACAGTAACCATTCCTTGCGTGGTGCAGACAGACTCACAGAGTTTTTCAAATGAAATCGGGTAGTCGCCTTGTTCTTTCCCTATCCCTACAGTTTCGCGGAGTTTTTCCAATGTCAACATACAGCAATAATGATCCGGGAGCATCGACCCGTCCTCAAATGGAGGTGAGGGCGAGAGTGGCGGTAGTGACAGGAAGTCATCTAAGGTAGGGAAATTTTCTCCTCCTCCCGCAGACGGGTTTAAAGAGAGTACGGGGGAAGACACTTCGTCCTCACTTTCACACAAAGCTCGGAGCTCTTCACGGGATAGGGAATGGACCGCCTCTCTCATCTGGACAAGGTGCCTTCCGTAGTCATATTCCCCCGGGGTTCTTGCAGCCCCCATACCCTCAGTTCCGTGATGATAACACACCCTTCTTATTACTCTTTCACCGCTTGATGAGTCACCAACTGTTAGTACCCGACCTGAAAATGAGTTTATTAGGACTTTCCCAAAAATACAAGGACTTTATAGGAATTAGAAACCTTGCAAAGACTTGTCCTGGATTCCCGAAATATCTCATTTATGGAAAAATCTATCAAAATAGGTAACAAATGGTTTCCTTAAAACCATGCAGAAACCCTAGCTTAAGAATCAAGTCAGCCTGCAACCTTGGCCACGCGGCCAACCTTGCTGCGCGTTGATCTTGGCCACGCGGCCACTCTTGTCGCCGGCTTCAGTCATGGCCAGGCGGCTAACCTTGCGCTGGATGATCCTGACCGTCAGATCTTCCCATCAGTTTACTATAAACCATTCCATTCCATTGGTTCAAAGGGTCCGATTTGGAGAGCTCTAAGTACGAATTTTGGAGTTCTTAAACACTATTTTTGCTCCCTAATTAAGCATTCAAACACTCAAGGAGATAAAGGTTTATTTCTTGCCAACATAGGTAAGTCTTCTAACTTATTTCTTCACGTTCTTGCATTATTTCTAATGTAGATCTTTAATATTCATGTTCTTGCATGTTTATTCATAGTTTCTTCATATGCTTCGCATGTTCATTCATATGTTCATATATGTTCTTCCTATGTTCATCGTGTTCATAGATTTAAACCTTATTTATGCTATATTTAGGGTTGCGATCTTCATAATTACATGTTATTTCATAGCCGATGATGATCGAGGGTTCATCAACCCGAGGATGATCTAGGAACTACTTCTAAACCCTAATCTTTTGGTAATCCCCCCTCATTATGCATGATCCCGATCCTTCTGCCTATTCTAATTCTCTGCGAACTACGCTGACCTGAGCTTCTCACATTGAGAGGAACATAGGCAATCTTCGGATCCGGTCTAAATCACTAACACACTACTAACACATTCATCATGATAGAAAGACCGATCAATTCGGGCAATAGGAGTGATAACGTTCAATATTCTTCTCTTGTTGTAATTTGACCCCCGAACCCATTAAAAATGCTTTTTTCAATGTTTTGGCTTTAATTAAAACGGCGTGGCGACTCTCATAATTTTAATGTCGTTAAGAATATTCCCTTTGTAAATAAAAATAATCACAAGATACTTCCCATGCGTCGCTTCATCGGAAAGGGGTATTCACAGTGGCGACTCTGCTGGGGACTGCTTTGAAACTTTTTCAAACTTAGTGGGTCTAACTTTCGTCACATCATGATGCTTGCCATGTTTACACATGCACACACCTGCCATGTTTACACATGCACACACCTGCCATGTTTACACATGCACACACCTGCCATGTTCGCACATGCACACTTGCCATGTTTATACATGCACCTCACATACTTGCCATGTTTACACATGCACCCGCGCACCCCGCAATGTTAATACTTGTACTTTGTTGATACTTATACTTTGTATATACCTTGTATCCCTGTACCTTTGTTATTTTCGCTTTAGTATTAGGGTCAAACAAAACTCTGCCATGCTCCCTTGTACATTATTCTCTATCTCTCTCTCTCTCTATCATGCATTGCATTTGCATCATCCTAACATTAAAAACTTCTCTCTTTTCTCCCTAAAAAGAATTAGTTTTTTACCACACACTACCACAGTCCGTGTCAGCACTGCACAGGTCCCCATTACCCGGAGTATTCGATGTGCAGGAATTTGTGCGCTACTGTCGCACTCTTTTTCGAGTCACTCGTCTATTCCACTCACCGTATACGGTGGGAACCTTTTACCTAACCCGTGTCAACCCACACTAGTATAGGTAACACACCTAGGTTTTGACCGGTTGGTTTGGCTAGCTTTTTCTTAATAGTCAATTAACGTGCTGTCTATGTCGAGTCATCCCCAAGTCAATGATGAATCGAGATCTTTGAGAGAAAGTGCACAAAAAAGTGATTTCCCTACAAGGGACGTGCCATGGTGAGATGAGTGTTTATTGTCAAGATCTCCGCTCATCATTAACTTGCGTAGGATGCAACATAGACATCACGTTAAATGCCTTTAAGGAAGGGTTAGTCGTAGGATCCGATGGTTGGTGGAAGCCGCTTGCCCTATAGGACCCTCGCCCAAATTGTCCGTTTGGGGGTGTGCAATGCAGGTGAAAAACGAGGGGTCTATAGACGTAGTGATGGCCTCCACTAATCGTAGTCTTCTAACTAGTTGCGAAAAAGGGGTATCCCTTCCAACCAATTAGGATGTAAATAATGTATGTTTTTGTAAATTAAAATATAATTTGCATGAGCCTTCCCCCTCTCCTAAAAGCTTCATTGCCCTTCAACCTTTCAGCAAAGAAAGTTTGGATCCGTTCGGGTGGTCGACTACAACGTGAAGCTTCTATTCCGTCCACGTTCTCAGTCTCTTCATCAGCAATGTCAACTCCCGCTTCAGCTTCAGCCTCTGCTCCTCCTGCTAGTGCCGCCGAGCTCAACATCGAGACCACTCTCAATGGTATTCCCCCAAGCCTCCAGAACTTCCTCGCTGGTCTCGAAGCCAAGATCAAGAATCTCGAGGAAAGTAACAAGATGTTGGAAGACCAGAACCAACAGTTGAAGGGCCACATTCAACAAAAAGGAACTAAGCTTGTACCCGATGGTGAGAATTTCATTTATGTCGAGGATGAAGAGGTCAATACCAACTGTCCCCCCCAACACCAATGCCACTGCCTTCCCATTCCCAAGCTACCGCAATGTTCCACCTCCTTCTCTCTACACCCAACAAGGCTTCACTACCATGAGCAAGAACAAGGCTGTCTATGAACCTTCCCCTGAACTGCTTGGTGGCTACCTCTCTGCTAGCAAACTACCCGCACCCTCGTTGCCTCTGAGTATTGGGATGGCCGCTGCTACTACTTCCACTACTCCTCCCGTCACTCTGTCAGAACCTATCCCTGACATCTCCAATCACCCTGTGGTCACAGCCATGCAAGAGCAAATGCGCAAGTTGATCGAGACTGTGGATAAGAAAAGTGCACCGACTACCAAGACAATCAACCCTAGCCAAGTGGGGGCTCTCCCCAAGGATTTCAAAATGCCTAAAGTGGCAATGTTTCATGGTGACTCGTGTCCTAAGACTCATTTGGATAGTTATGTGTTGGCCATGAGGGCTCGTGACTGCACCAACGAACAAATGGCTCGCGTATTCCATAGTACTTTGGATGGTATAGCTCTGCATTGGTTCTTGGGGCTAGAACCAAGCGAGAGGCAAACTTGGGATCAAATCAGTGCCATTTACTGCGAGAAGTATCAAGCTAACTTGGATTGGCATGTGAATCGAACAGATCTTGAGAACACTATGCAAAAGCCCGGCGAGGCTATTTATGATTTTTACAAGAGGTGGAATCATCGGTTGTGCGAGGTCCAATACCCACCAAAAGCAAAGGAACAGAAGCAGATTTTCTACAAGTGCTTGCTACTGGAGATGAAAGCAGCTATAGGTAATGGTTACTTCCCTGATTTGCGGGAAATGGTTGACGCCGGAGTAAGGTACGAAGCAGGGTTCACTGGGATTGTGCCGCCAAAGGAAAGTCCAAAGACCAACAACAACAACTCCTTCCGCTACAAGGGTCCTACTGCGCCTGCGCCTCCTAGGGGTGGAAAGGAGGCCGTCGGCCAAGTGAATATGGTCCAGAAAGAGGTCCCGTTAGATGTTCAAGCCGTAACAAGGAATGGGGCTCCGCCGCAAAGAGAGAGGGAGCACTTTGACGATTTTGGAATGCCTATGGGGAAAGTCTTTGACGTGTTAGTCAAGAGAGGTCTTACCAAGCCTTTGGAGAATTACCAACCCGCCTACCCAAGAACTGATTTGGACGCCTCCAAGTTCTGCAAGTATCACAAGCACATCGGGCACACAACGGATGGTTGTATTCAATTGAAGCGCGTAGTACAAGGGTTGATCAATGACAAGAAGATTGAGAAGCCGAAGGGTCCTAATGTGGTGAATAACCCTCTTCCTAATAATGGGGGTGGGGTGAATATGGTGCAAACATGCGAGATCAGTATCCTAGATCTCATGGATGCCTTTGACAAGATAGGGCTCACGATGGTGGATATCTTCATGGCATTGGTGACGTTAGAAATGCTCAAACCGTTAGAAGGACACCTTCCCCGTCTTGGTTGCGATTTATCAAAGTTTTGCCACTACCACAAGTGCACCGGTCACACTACCGAAGAATGTTTTGAACTCAAGAAAGCCGTGCAAGAGCTCATCCACAAGGGAGTAGTCGAAGACCCTAGAGATTATGTAGCTAGCAATGTACTCATGGTAGAACTTAGTGAGATCACTGATCCGGCCAAGCCTGTTGTGGCGGACTGTGATGAGATGGGTTGTATTCCAATGACTAATAATAAAGAATCTTCTTGCTACTTGTTGTCTTTAGAAGAACTAGTGAGTGAAGTCGAATCTCTAGAGGAAGAGAGTCCCAAGCCCTCTCAACATCTTTCTTGGGCCGAAATCTTCGAGGAGGCCGAAAAGACCGAAGTTTCGCCCCCTTATCATGACTCGCCATTGTCTTTGGAGGAGCTACGTGCAGAAGTTTGTCTCCTTACAAGATCCGGTCAAGTGTACCAATCCGACCCGAAGGGTGCAAAGAAAGTCTTTGGGAAGGAACCCGAGCAAGCCGACCTAGACAAAGAAGACCCTATCCTCACTTAACTCAAACAAACCCAAGCCCATATTTCACTATGGTCCCTACTCACCTCCTCCCTAGCCCATCGCCTCATGCTCGAGCAAAACCTCGCCGCCACCATGGTACCATCCACTATTACCCCGGAGGACGTCACCCACATGATTGGTAATATCCACTATGGAAACATCATCACTTTCTTGGAGCTAGACAAGCCAGTGTTCGGAGTTGATCATAATGAGCCTTTATACATCACTGTCGAAGTAAATGGCAAGAAGATTCCCCGTGTATTCATTGACAATGGTTCTGCTATTAATATCCTGCCTTCAAGGATGATGGATGTGGTTGGCGTTCATGGTGTTGATTTACGCCCATCCAAGCAAACCATCAAAGCTTATGACTCTACATGCCGCGCCGTGATAGGCGAAGCCACCTTACCCATTACCATCGGAACAAAGATCCTACCAACCGACTTCCACGTCATAGACATCCCCGCGACCTTCTCACTCCTCCTTGGCCGGCCGTGGTTACATCAGTCGGGCGCTGTCCCATCTTCCCTGCACCAGTGTGTGAAGTTTCAATCTGGTAATGAAGTGACCATCATCTACAGTGATCTCGTAACTGCCCAAGGGACGGACACCAAGGCGTTCCTGTCTTACAGATTCAGCATGGGGAAGAGAGCCGACTCTTCAATGGCTTCGAAATAGTCGCTCAAGCACAGATCTGCGCCATCGACCTCACCAAAACAACGGACAAAGTGGCACCTGTTGTCAAGATACTGCGTAACATGGGTTTTATACCGGGGCTGGGGCTAGGTAATAACTTGCAAGGCCCCACAGAATTGGTTGAAGAGGTTAATCATCAAGGGTTGTTCGGTCTAGGATACACCCTTACTCCTGAAGACAAGATGGAGCAACAAAGGATAGAATTGCTTAAAAAGATGAAGCTCCCCTACAAAAAGCCTGAAATGCGGCCATACCGCCTGTCCCTGAATAGCTACTTTGTCAGGGAAGGCGAGGAGTTTTCGTGTTTTGAGTTCGCTGAGCCATGGATTGACCACACCGGGAAGTTGCAGAAAGGGTTCGAGATTTTCAGAGATGTGGAATTCGATCGGTCCAACATGAAGCTGACTTACATGGAATATGACAAAGCCACGGGCAGAGTTAGAACCATCAGGCATGAGTACTCCACCAAGGTGGCAGATGACTTGGCAGATCAACTTGAAGCCGTAACCCTTGACAAGCCAGCAATAGAAGCCGCAGAAACTCCAAGTTTGACTGAGACGTGGGACGGCCAATATCTGCTTCAACATCTGGGTAATCTGGGGCTGCACGAAGACATTTCCGTCATCGGAGACGATTCTGAAGATAAGGTGAACCCAAGGACATTGGTGGTACTCATGGGGGACAGGCTCAAGAATTGGTGCATCATTAGGGGACCCATAGCTACTCCGGAATTTATGGTGGGAACACTGGGGCTTACTCCTTCTCCTGTCGCCACTCCTGCAGCATCTCCTGTCACTCACCCAAAATCCCCGTCCCAGAGTCTAGTGTTTTACATTTTGAATTTGAGTCTTCCTCTAAGCCTGACGACCTTACGTCCGAAGACTATGATCTGGTCGCAAACGCTATTTTTCCTTTTGCCATGAATGAAACCCTCGACCTTTCCGAGTATCCCTCTATAGTTACTCTTTTAACTGATAAATTGGCTAATAATCAAACTAATGATATACACTTAGTTAATAATGATTCATTAGAAGAGGCAGACACAGACACATTAAATGACGAATACATTAAAGAATTCTCAGAACAGGTTATTAATCAAAAAGAATCTCGAGCCCAAGCTGCCGATGAGGTGTTAACATGCGTGAATTTGGGGACCGAAGCCGAGCCTAAGGAAACGCAGATTGGAAGCTTCTTCAGCGGAGCCGAAAGGGAAGCACTGATTGAGCTACTCAGAGAATATGTGGATGTGTTCGCATGGTCTTATAAAGACATGCCGGGACTCGACAACTCAATCGTAGAGCACAGAATCCCGACAGCACCAGACGCTAAGCCAGTCAAACAGAAGCTGCGCCGTATTAAGCCGGAATGGTCTTTGCAAGTGAAGGAAGAAATTGAGAAGCTACTCCGTGTGGGTTTCACCAGGGTGATCGAGTATCCAACTTGGTTATCAAATCTGGTGACTGTCAAGAAATCCAACGGTAAAGTCAGAATATGTGCGGATTTTCGGGATCTCAACAAAGCTACGCCGAAGGATGACTTCCCCCTGCCAAATATCGACATGTTGGCGGACGCGACCACCCATTATGAGGCCAAGTCGTTTGAGACAACCGAGGAGAACCAAGAAGTGACCCCCTCCACAACCTCGGGAAGGACCATCAGTCGGCGAGTTCGAGCCGTGTTGAAGATGCAGTCTCCTCGGAACAAAGCCGAAAAGGAAGAACTCAACAAGTTACTGCAATACCTCAACCATTTTACAACAGTGGGGGAACCGACACTCAGAGAAATAGAAAGGGCCCGCGACCAAGAATGGAGTTCGAGATGTGAGTTCGCCTTATGCTGCCTCAAGGAGTACCTCGCGAATACCCCAATCCTGCACCCGGCACATGGGAATGAACTTCGGACCCCAACACCAACGACAGAATTGTGGCCCTCGCGCCAAGAAAAGGAGATCAGTGAAAAACTGCAAATATTTTCAGAAAAATACCCCCTCTCAGTCCACCGATACACAAGAATGGGGACCCCTTTCGAAATATTGTTCGACCAACTGAAACAAATGGGCAAGATGCAACCTTTAGGGGAACATTCACTACTCTCCGAATTACCACCCCTTCAACCATTTGAACCTACGAAAAGTTGCTCTTACCACCAAGACGAAGGCCACGACACCAACGACTGTGTCGCTCTACAAAGGAGAATCCAAGGCTTGATGGACGCGAACATGCTCACCAGCGTGAGAGGATTTTGGTTCTATAGGGAAGGCAAAAACTTAGAACTCCTCGGTTGCTGCGAAATCGAGCCTTATGTGAAGAATGACTCGGAGGTACCCTCGCACCTGACTGCAGAAACGATTCAAGACATCTCAAGAGAAATAGAGGATTTGAAGCAACGCGTCGACGCAATAACCAAAGCTCAGGGCGCGCCACGAGACCAGACATAATGGCAGGTTTGGATGGCAACCCGTTCAAGGAACCAGTCAACCTCAGCAAGCTCAGACGCTACTATGACTAGACCCCCCCTCTCTAAAAAAAAAAAAAAAAAAAATGTTACTACGCAAAAAGAAGCCCGATAGACTGAAAACCCGCAAAGGGCGGTCTATGCAAAATAAGGGTGCGTACAAAGCTCGCTAGATCGAAAACCCGCAAGGGCGGTCTAGGCAAAAGTTAGAGCATTCCCCTTCTATCTTCCCTTTCTCTAAAATCATTCTAGTCCGACTGGAGTGAACTACGGTGACCTGAGCCCCTTAGTCCTATTTGTAAAAGGGGAACGTAGGCAGCCTTTCAAAAGGTGCGGTCTAAAAAATAAGTAAACATCCAAATCTTGTCAAAGCAATAAAGATAGAAGTTGTGTTTTCCGAAAAGCAAAAACTTTCATTTTCATAGTCATTGCATGTTAACACTTATTTGATGAGTCTAAGCTTGACATACTTTTTGAATAAATAACTGTAGACACCCCGCCTTGGACCTCTCACCCCGATTGCATACATAGTATTTTTTATTTAACTTGTTTTTGTTAATTTCTGTTACTTCTGTTAAGTTCCTAACTGATTCCGTTAGTTTTGGACTGAACTGCATAACAGAATTAACTTTCTAGTCCATTCTGTCAAAATTGCCTTTTCAAAGCCGCGCGCTTCCGCCTTTTGAGGTCAGAAGTGCGCGCCTTCCGATGGTACACCGGAAGCGCGCGCCTCTGGGGCGTCAGTTACAGATTTTCTCCCAAGAATCCCTCTCTTGCTTATTTTGCATGGATTTCACCCGGGAAATATTTCTTTGTGACCGCGAATTGGCACCAAAAACATCCCCTTTCAACTATAAAAACCCCTCCAATCCATCATTGGAGGGGATCTCTTCTCTACTCTTTTTAGACTTCTTTTTGGACCTCATTTTTAGACTTGGAACTTTCTCTCTACA
Organism: Campanula takesimana; assembly: GCA_026119855.1. NCBI lineage: Eukaryota > Viridiplantae > Streptophyta > Magnoliopsida > Asterales > Campanulaceae > Campanula > Campanula takesimana. The sequence continues at coordinate 56,539 of JAOWBW010002116.1, read as the reverse complement.
CAAATTCTATATCATTTTCCCTACACAAATTCTCCCAACAAGAGTTTTACACAACAAAACTCTACACAAATCTCTACACAACAACATCATTTTCAAGTCCAAGTTTGAAGTTTTCTTTCTAAAGGTACAAGTCTTCTTCTTTTATTCTCTTTTATTCTAGTCTTACTAGTATGCAATCCCCATCAATTGGGACATGACCAACATGACTACTTCACATATTGAAGTTAGTTAAGGTTATCTCCCTACATTTTAATCTTAACTTTAATTCACCATGTTAATTTCTCTTCATCTCTTAATGTAATTCTTTAACATTACTTGTTGCATGTAATCTTTATCATTAAATAAATAAAACAATTCTATTTTATTTCCCCTTTATTTCCTCTTTTCTTCTCATCACAATTGTTAGCACATTTATATTTAATTAATTGAAGGACATGTAAATATTAGAACACCAATAGTAGCAAAACCCGCGTAAGCGGGGCGGAGTGGGTGTTTAAGTACTTCCCACTCCGTCACCTAACCCCCGAACCCTTCTCTCCCGAATCTCTGGTTTTGTACATAAATTAGGCTATTTCTAGGTTTTTCTTATGTTCCTTTAAAAACATAGGTGGCGACTCTAAACAATCTAAAACAAGTTAGACATCCTAGGATAATTCACCGCTCTAGCCAAGCCGTGGTTCCCCGGGGTATCTACAGTGGCGACTCCGCTGGGGACTATTTAGAGGGTTAAACTTGCGTTCTTAACTTTTGGTGTTCTTATTGCTGTTTTCTGGGCATTCTGGTAAAAAGGGTGGGAAGCGCGCGCCTCTGGCCTCCTTGGCCTAAAGCGCGCGCGTCCGACCCCAATTACCAGAATCGCCCGTCTTCCTTCTTGTCCTTCCATTCCATGTTTCTGTGCTAACAAATTCTGCAGGGGAAAGCATTTTTATTTAGGGTCAAGGCAATCCCTTGAACCCGCTGATTTACAGGTTCTCACCCAGAAGCGGGAGCCTCTTCCCTTCTTCCTCTAACGCGCGCGCCTTCCGCATAGGCAACCCAATGCGCGCGCTTCTGGGCATTTTCCAGAAACAGAACAGTGCACAGAACAGAGTGGTTTTGACAGTGTGTGGGCACCGGGCCTGCACAAAACAGTTTTTACTTTCTGTTTATTTTTATCGGTCACACGGGTGATTCGAAGGTTGTAATTATGTGCTTATTTGTTTTTTATTTCTTTTGAAAAAAAAAAAAAAAAAACTGTTTTGTCACATGTTAGACCTCACACTACATGCACATATTCTTATCAACTGCTCACTATCGAGTCGCACAAGTCCAACCCCAAACTCGTCGAGGCCCGTCCTAGAAAGTTTCAAGCTCCACTCGACCTTGGCTCTTTCGAAGCGGTAAACCTCAGCCCGTGGCGTAGTTCATGACTACATGCCGGGGGTGACCTTTGAGCCTCATATTCAAGCCGAGCACAAGCCACACAATTCTAGTCTAGGGTCTAACACTCCGTGACTCAAGTCGTTTTTTCATGTACCGAGATTTCCCTAAACTAATGTCTTCAAATCATACATGCCAACTTGTTGCAATGGACGAAATAAAACTCCGTCCCCAAAAGTGGTTATTTTGGACGAAAATAAAAATCCGTCCCCGCATGTATGATTTACTACATTAATTTAGTTTAATCCCGACACATGTAGGTCTCACAAGCGTGGTGGAATCCGATGAGTATATGGGACCGCGAGAAGGTCTATATACTAGTGTGGCGATTCCACTATTTTTTCTAGAAACCCCAAAAAGGACCACGTCCTTCCGACTTTGTAAATAATAATAAAAAAAAAAAAAAAAAAAAGTCGTTTTTCCTTATGTGGTTGAGTCTTTTTCTTTGTTTGTGGTTAATTATTTTACTCAAAAGGTGTTTGTGGGGCCATCCTAAGATCGACCGTGTTCTCTCAATAGGTCCAATGGCTTCAAACGGCAACGACAACGGCATTCCCGTGTCCAACGAAGGGTTATTCCGCATGGTGGAAGCATTGAAAGAGCATGTTGATACACTAGCCGAGAATGTCCGCCGCAAGGATGATTTATGGCGAGCCCGTTACGAGCATGTGAAAATGGCCCACAAGAAAGAAGTTGCTAAACTCAAGAACCAATTGAAGGGGCTCACGAATGAAGGAAAGGTCCAAAGCATTGATACCGGTTTGGTCAACACTCTCATGTCCTACATTGACCAAAGGCTTAGTGGGCTAAATTTGCACAAGGGCCCGAGCACCGATCTTCATCAAGCTTCTCTCCTCATGAACACAATGGAGGCTCTTCCCGAAAAGTTCAAGATGCCCGATATTGGCAAGTTCAACGGCAACTCTTGCCCCAACGCTCATGTCGACTCCTACATTTGGGCCATGCTACCAAAGAGAGTGTCTCCTCAAATAATGGCACAATGCTTCCCGCTTACTCTCGAGGGGGTCGCAAAAGATTGGTATATGGGTCTTCCAGTTTCCACCCGCCTCAATTGGGATGCCGCGATGCTTGCCTTTAAGTCACAATATCAAGGCAACTCCATATTCCGCCCCACCAAGAAGGAATTGGAGAGCACCGTGCAAATGGGTAATGAATCATTTGGGGACTTCTATCGCCGTTGGAATGACAAGCTAGCCGAGATGGTTGATAGGCCTTCCAAGAAGGAACAAATGGACATCTTCTTGAAGTGTTTGAAAATGGACTACCGCGCTCATCTTAGTGGGGCTTTTCACTCCGATTTTTCAAGCATGTATGATGCGGGGTTTAGAATTGACAATTTGCTCCGAGAAGTGGCCGAGTCCTCCTACGACACAAGCTTCAACAACAAAGGGTTCCCAAACAATGACATGGAAGAATGTAGTGACAGGGAAGACTACAACGAAAATGAGGACTACAACGACATGGGGGATGACGACAACAATCTCCGTTTCTCTTTCTATACCTAGAGATAGGATAAAAAAAAAAAAAAAGTCAAAAGTCCTCTAATGTGTGCATTAATGTTTTCTCTCGTCCAATGTTAAATTTTGAGTCAATCATTAAATAAAAGTCGTTCTCGTCCTCATACACTCTTCCAAGTTGTTCAATCTAATTCTTGGCAAAATGATGAAAAGATGTCTAAACGAGTTTTGGAATGAAGGCCATCACTTGAACGCCTAGGGGCTAAACATTGTGACGAAGACAACGACATCAACAACAACGGCTAATCCAAGACATCAAGTATGGAGAAAAATTAAGCAAAGTTTTCAAAGGGGGATCAAAAAAAAAAAAAAAAAAACAAAAAAAAAAGAAAAAAGCTCGCTAGGTTGAAATCATCAAATCAACCTAGGCAAAAGTTAGAGCACAAAAAAAAAAAAAAAAATCCCCCTCAATCAAAGAAGTTCACATCAAGATCAACATCATTCCATCCACCAAAGGAGGACGAAGCTACACGACGAAGCAACAATTCCATCCCGAAGAATGGAGAATCCACAAGAACTACGGTGACCTGAGCCTCTACACTGGAGGAACGTAGGCAACCTGCGGGTCCGGTCTCATGCAAGAAAGAAGATATGTTTAGCCCTAGCGCGTTATGGTGATTGGCCTTCATCTCGAACTTGTCAAGACATCTTTGTACGATTCATTTGCCAATGAATTAATCACCAAAAAGATTGAACAACTTTCTTAGATTTGGAATCATTTCGCGCTCCTTGTCGAGTCTAGGGACTTCTATTCTTTCTGCGTACTCCCAATTTCTTGCAATCAAATTGGGGCTTTCCTTCTCTTCTCTCTTAATGACTTACTTGCCTTCGTGAGTCATTCAATTCAATAAAAAAAAAAATACATGTCAATACTAGGGACACTTCCCTAGTCGAGTCAATGTCACTCATCTTTAGTGACAAAAGGTTTTCACCGCAAAATCACATGTCTCTCATCCTCAGCTAGAGTCAATGCACACTTCCTCATTAATCGAGTCAAAAATGAAGACGCAAAAGAGATGCCCGCTAGATTGAAAACCCGAAAGGGCGGTCTAGGCAAAAAACAGGGTGCGTCATAAAACAAAAATGAGAGAGTGAGAGAGAGAAGGGAAAGAGAAATGGAGATCCCCGGCCTCTAAAGAAGACAAGTTCTATATTGAATCTCCTCAGCAAGTCAATTCCCCACCGAGTCAACTTTGGGATTGCAAAAGGCTTGACAAGATGTAACACCATCAAAGGTTGTCTTGGGTTATCGGCATCATTCTCCAGCAGTGTGCATTTTTGGGTTCATGAAAAGAAGGCCCGTGGTAACCAAGATCCATCCGAGAACAAGCCCATCATAAAAGGGCACGAGGTTGCACAAATAATCCCTAGCTAGTCAATTGGCTTGGGCAGCAAATACCAACAACATGTGTCTCAGTTTTCAAGGCTTCTTCAAGTATGTGCTTCTAAAGTACGCCGAAAGGCTCCCGAGAAATGGAGTAGCTCTTGCCATATCCTCTCATGCTTGTTCCCTCGCACGAGGATGAGTCAATCTTGCTTTGCTCAACAAATGGTGACGCCCTAGACTCAAGAACAAGGGCTTCTTTTGCTTCATTTGACAATCAATAAGCCCTAGGGGCTATGCTCGAGAAAGATGTGTGAGACTATCCTCAAAGTCTCTCAAAAGGAATGTCAAAAAAAAAGCCCTCTTGACATGTGTGCCCGTGCTCGTTCCCCCGATCAAGGATGGACCTTTCTCGCAATCAATGATGGCACTCTAGGGGCTATGGTCAAGTCTTAAAGGCTCCCTCGGCAAAGAGCAATTAACTCTCCAGCAGTATCCCCATCCAAGTCATGTGCAACATTGGAAGCTTCCTCAATTCGGCACCGAAGGTCTCCAATGGCTTCGCAATCTACAATCTTTTGGGCTACAGCATTACAGTAATTCAAGCAAAGGGCAGTATTAGGGCTTCGCGACCGACAGTCTTTTGGGCAACAATACTCGAGCAAGTGCAATGTGTAATAGTCTTATGGCTCCATGAAAGGGATCAAGCTTCAAGAGTCTCTCAACACTTCCAGTCAAAAGGCCCCTTGGTTTTAAATGAAGGCTCCAATGATATGAATGAATTTGATAATTCTTGTTAGAACTTACAACGAGATTATGAAGGAAGTCTTAGGGAAAAGGAAAAGATTCAATATGCTAAACTCTAATCAAAACAGGGTTATAGCGGGAAATGCCACGGCCAATCCCAATGTTTCTGCAATTCAGCACCCCCTTCTCCAAGATCAAAAGCACAAGGTGCAGCTCAGATAAATTTGGGCCACAGCACTAGTTGCATCCGAAGATCCGTCATTAGTTCAACTCAAGAAGAGTCAAGCAAGCATACTCATTTGGGACTTTATCACACCAAGACCTTATCCTCCGCGATTTCGACGGCACCGCAAGACACTACCGCATATTTTGACATAAGCCCTCAGCCATTTGGGTATCGACCACAATGAGGCCATTCATCTCCCTAGTAAAAGCAAGAAGGGGATCTCTATCAAGAATTCTACCAAACGGTACATCCGCTCTCAATGCCGAGCCAACCACGAGATAATTTGGGGCTTTACAATGAAAGGTCTTAACATCCCGCCATCTACAAGCCCACGACACTAGGGGCTTTGCAATCTCTCGAAGCTTGGCATCAACGATCTCCTCTTGGGGCTTGCTCACTACAACAACAAAGGGCGATTTACTCGAATGGGCCAAGAGCTGATTTATCTTGGAGCTATGCAAGTCCCTCAAAATTTGGCATCAAAGGCATTCTAGGGGCTTTACAATCAGCAACCCCTCATCTCGGCATCAAAAGCCTTTTGAAGCCCCATAATCGACAAATCTCTTGGGCTAGACATCAATCTTCATTGGGCACACCAGCAACAACAGAATTCAAGCGAGGCAATCCGGACTTCGACTGAACATGACTTGATCTTGGGTTGGCTTCACAAGCACACAATGGTTAAAATGGTTCACCCACGAACTTAAAAAAAAAAAAAATAATAATATTTTTTTTTTCTTTCTTTTTCTCCTTCTATGTGCAAAATTATGTGCTTTACTTTTCTTTGCTCCTAGCCTCTCCTCCAGCGTTCTCCATCATCCTTGAACTACGCTGGTCTGATTCTCTTAAAGGGATACGTAGGCAGCCTTTTGGCACGACCAGCCCATCATCCAGAGTACCATCTCGCCAACCCAACATCAAGGGCATTCTCTCATCAACGTCTAAAGAATGGACATTCTCCATCAAAGCATCCTCCGCGGACATCAGGAATCCATCTCCACTCAAGCGGCAATGGTAAGTGAAGGTATGAATACATCCAATGCTTTCCTCAAAATCACACCGCACACAAGATCACTCTCTACATTCTTACTTCTCTCTCATTGCAAGGGTGTTCCAAAATCGCATCACACCACGAGCACAATTTCTCTCAATCATCACACTTCATGCATATTCTTGCACAAACACATATACATGTCAAGCACACACATAACAGGTACCACCACGAAGTCAACAGCGCCCGCTACTCGAGGCACTTCATCCCCACCAGAAAGTGGTCAACTGTGCCCACACCCCACAAAGTCAATACGGCTCCAAAACAACATACGACAAAACTCGGTCCATATCGAGACAAGCTCCCATGAGCTCCAAGTCGGCAACTCGGTCCATATCGAGACAAGCTCCCATGAGTTCCAAGTCGGCAACTCGGTCCATATCGAGACAAGCTCCCATGAGCTCCAAGTCGGCAACTCGGTCCATATCGAGACAAGCTCCCATGAGCCCCAACTCAACAACTCGGTCCATATCGAGACAAGCTCCCATGAGCTCCAAGTCGGCAACTCGGTTCATATCGAGACAAGCTCCCATGAGCTCCAAGTCAGCAACTCGGTCCATATCGAGACAAGCTCCCATGAGCTCCAAGTCGGCAACTCGGTCCATATCGAGACAAGCTCCCATGAGCTCCAAGTCGGCAACTCGGTCCATATCGAGACAAGCTCCCACGAGCTCCAAGTCGGCAACTCGGTCCATATCGAGACAAGCTCCCACGAGCTCCAAGTCGGCAACTCGGTCCATATCGAGACAAGCTCCCATGAGCTCCAAGTCGGCAACTCGGTCCATATCGAGACAAGCTCCCATGAGCTCCAATACAACACTCCAGCAAAAGTCGCTCATGGAGGGAGCGCACCCCTATCTCTAGCAATTTCAAATTACTGCTTTCATCGAGTCTTTGCTTTCTTTTCTTTCTTTTTCTTTGTCGATGTCCTCGGCGGGTGTTTTTACTTTCGTCGACGCGTTTTGCTTTGCAATCCACGTCGCCGAGGGGCTCTGTAGACACCCCGCCTTGGACCTCTCACCCCGATTGCATACATAGTATTTTTTATTTAACTTGTTTTTGTTAATTTCTGTTACTTCTGTTAAGTTCCTAACTGATTCCGTTAGTTTTGGACTGAACTGCATAACAGAATTAACTTTCTAGTCCATTCTGTCAAAATTGCCTTTTCAAAGCCGCGCGCTTCCGCCTTTTGAGGTCAGAAGCGCGCGCCTTCCGATGGTACACCCGGAAGTGCGCGCCTCTGGGGCGTCAGTTACAGATTTTCTCCCAAGAATCCCTCTCTTGCTTATTTTGCATGGATTTCACCCGGGAAATATTTCTTTGTGACCGCGAATTGGCACCAAAAACATCCCCTTTCAACTATAAAAACCCCTCCAATCCATCATTGGAGGGGATCTCTTCTCTACTCTTTTTAGACTTCTTTTTGGACCTCATTTTTAGACTTGGAACTTTCTCTCTACACAAATTCTATATCATTTTCCCTACACAAATTCTCCCAACAAGAGTTTTACACAACAAAACTCTACACAAATATCTACACAACAACATCATTTTCAAGTCCAAGTTTGAAGTCTTCTTTCTAAAGGTACAAGTCTTCTTCTTTTATTCTCTTTTATTCTAGTCTTACTAGTATGCAATCCCCATCAATTGGGACATGACCAACATGACTACTTCACATATTGAAGTTAGTTAAGGTTATCTCCCTACATTTTAATCTTAACTTTAATTCACCATGTTAATTTCTCTTCATCTCTTAATGTAATTCTTTAACATTACTTGTTGCATGTAATCTTTATCATTAAATAAATAAAACAATTCTATTTTATTTCCCCTTTATTTCCTCTTTTCTTCTCATCACAATTGTTAGCACATTTATATTTAATTAATTGAAGGACATGTAAATATTAGAACACCAATAGTAGCAAGACCCGCGTAAGCGGGGCGGAGTGGGTGTTTAAGTACTTCCCACTCCGTCACCTAACCCCCGAACCCTTCTCTCCCGAATCTCTGGTTTTGTACATAAATTAGGCTATTTCTAGGTTTTTCTTATGTTCCTTTAAAAACATAGGTGGCGACTCTAAACAATCTAAAACAAGTTAGACATCCTAGGATAATTCACCGCTCTAGCCAAGCCGTGGTTCCCCGGGGTATCTACAATAACCTATTCTGAAATTGAAACTAAAAACAAAAAGTAAATTAAATTAAAACAATGTGTTTGCAACGACTATGGAAGGATCCTCGGAGTTACCCTTTAGTGCCACTCGTGCCTTCGGTCTCTTTCTTCTTGCTTTGACCATGGCGAATCTTTTTCTTGTTAGGGTTCTCGCAAAACCTCCTCTCAAATTCACTAACCCTTTAGCTTTGACACTAGGAGTCTCCCCATCCTTTCTCTTCCTTGAAGTCCCCGCTCCATCTCCATTAGCCATGCTCTGACTCCTCTTCCTCTCATAAGCCATCGCCTCTTTCATCCTCAATGAACAACTAGGAGCACAGGATGCCAAAATAGTGCCCCTTAGGGTCTCTAGAGTCTGCTCCGTTTGCCCAAGTCTCTCCATAAACCAATCCAAATACTCTCGTGATAGGTAGGTGTTGTTAGAGCGTGTGATGAGAGTCCTATGGCAAAAACCGGCCGCGCCCCACATTTGAGAAAGGAGAACCGAAGCGCTATCGTCCAAATGAAGTATGCCAAAAGGAAAACGGGTCCTCTCCTCCTCCCAACCCTCGGGGATGGTTTCCACTAGACCGTATTGACGGAGTACTCTAGCGGGGTAGTATAAAGTGGTCCCAGAAAATGACGGAACTTTAATCATGTACAGTCCCACTTGCTTCTCCCTCACGGAATTAATGTGCCAATGGGGCACCACCCACTTGATGTCATCGGTCACCATCTCCGCCAAGTACCTCTCCCAACCCTTGAGAGTCATGCCCTCGAATCTCTCCTCCATACCTCTAATACGGTGCATCCATGGGGCCACCGCCGAAGAAACCGCTGGCTTGTTCACTCTGAGCCTTTCTTGCAACCACATGGTCAAAAGTCTATCACTGCCGCACGGCATCCCGCCATAAACCGCAAGATGAGGAATCCCACAAATGAGCTCCCCAAGGATGGCCGGTACAATGTCATGTCCCGAACGAGCCGCATTCACCATGGTCAAACATCCCTCACTAGCACATCCGACTTCGGAAGGGAAAAGAATAGAAGCAAATAAACACAAGGCAAGATGGTCCAAAGAACGGTCCGAGGTCACATCCGCGTGCATAAAGTGCCTTGGCATCCAAGAAAGGTCGACGTAGCCACCTCTAGCATACTTACCAAGGTCATCTGCGGGCACACCAAAGGCTATCAACTTGTCATGCAAAGAAATAAAATCAAAGGGAAATGCAAGTGTACCCTTCCCTTCACAACCGCAAAGCGCCTTGATGTCTTCATAAGTGGGTACCATCTCATTAAAAGAAAAGTTGAAAACATGAAGAGTGTTGTTCCAAAACTTCCCGCAAGCTTGCAAGAGGTTAGTGTTGGAGTTCATGTTCAAGAATGACCAAAGACACTTGATCCCATAGCGCTTCTCAAACTTCCTACGACAAGGACCGGATATCTTGGCAACCCACTTCTCCAAGGATGTTATGAAAGCTCCTTTTTCAAGTCTAGAGAGCCTTGCATTGTGAACCATGGCAAAAGAAGAGCAAGTTGATGATTGGAACTCAAAATTGACCAAAAGAGAGGCTGGTACGAAGTTGAATAGGACACAAACTCCCATTAAATACTACACAACTTCTGATTCTTGTCAGGAAAAGGAAAACCGGAGGCGGCGCAGGACTTGGCCACGCGGCCACATATGCTCTTGGCCACGCGGCTGATATTGTCCTTGGCCAGGCGGCCAACTTTGCTCCGGTCCTTGCCATGGCCATGCGGCCAACATTGCTCCGGGCCTTGCCATGGCCACGCGGCCACTATTGCCCCATGCAGAAAATCCAGTTTGTTTCCTCCCACTCCGTAACGGATCCATGCAACTACGTACCTGCCCCGTCCCGTGGCTCATGCATTGTATAAAATTAGGAACATTTGTAAAATAACTAGTTTGCACAAGTAGGCTCCCACAATAAAACTGCATTTTGGAAACATAATATACATACATGCATTTTGTACATCTGTTCTATACATACATATTCCTCTGCTCTCTATTAGATAATAGTGTAGGAAATAAAGATGGAAAGATGGGCCCCGCCTAATCAGAATCCTCCTCCGTGGTGTCTCCACGCCGCGCTAAAGCTCGAGAGCTACCAGCACCCGAACTCCATCCCCGGACCGCTCGACCACCAGTGTAAGAAGAGCCCGTACCGTTCGGAGACCGCTCACGACGTTGGGGTGACGCAACGTCGTCCCTCTGACAAGTACATGAATGGTACGCCTCCCTCAGTAAGCGTATCAACACGTTCTCCCACCGAGCTGAACGGATATATGCCTCCCGAGTCACTTGAAAGGGAAGCCAAGGCAAATGATTACAATGCAGAAAGAAATAGGTGTGTGCAAACATGACTAATATAAAGCACAAAGCCGTACCCCAGAGTCGGGCGGAGGAATGAATGTCTCCTAAACAAGATCTGCATCAGTCGGCTCCAAGCTAAGCTCCACCTCCCGACCGCCCCTCATCACTCTCACGCTACTCGAGCGAAGGGGCATGTCAACCAAAGGTCTACTCCTACCTACCTAACGGGCCGAGCTCGATCCATCTCCCGATAACATCCTAGCCCGAGCCTGAGGGCTGATCAGCCGTGTCCGCACGTAGCCGGCATAGTCATCACTCCCTCTGTAATGCTCTGCCGGAGTAGGAGCCAAGAAAGTTGCCAACCTCGCGGGACGGAGCATATCCCGAGGAGGGTCATAAGGAGCCCACGGTAACGAACCAGCCCTGTGCTGACAAACCACCCTCTCTCCGAGATACATGGCCTCCCCGGTGAGACCCACAAGCAGAACCCTAGAAGCGGTCAACTCCACTACATAGGGACCCACCGAAGCCTCATTGGACGGACTCCATGGGTAAAATCTAACCCCGATGGGCTCAGACATCGCGAACACCCTCCTCAGATCAGCAGCATCCACCGTCTTCCTATCCCGGTTTCTGCGGGGAGGAGCCCTGTTGCCCTTGCACCAGTACGACATGATGGGAACAACCTTGTTGGCGCTCATCACCAACTGAAAAGGGGCGACACCAAATATCTCATACACCCAAGCCTGTGCATGCAATGAAAAAGACATTTCAGACCAAAGGATAGAGCAGAAATCTCAACAATGTGAAAAAGAATGGCAGTCAAGAGCATACCTCAAAGGCGAACTGAAACCCGTCAAAGGCCGATGAGCTAGCCCTCGAGCAATGGTCCAATGCCCAGTAAATCTCAGCTAAACCGGCTCCACCCCAAGAAATCCCACTGACTAGGTCCAAGTCCACTAAAGCCCCTAGCAGTGAGTACCGGCAGACAGTAGCCCCACTCGGAAACAAGATCTCTGAAAAGCTATACCATAAGAACAGCTGGACCAAACAATCCAAATCATACTCCCCCCTACCAAAGGCTTCAATAGCCACCTCCACCAAGCGGTTCACCTTCCCGGCCTCCACTCCATAACCCTTGACACCTCCTCCCAGGTCAGTGTCGACTCTCATCAAAAGGCAAAGGGATACCAGTAAACCTCAACCCTGTGATGGCCGCGAAATCCGTCTGCGTGATGGTAATCTCTCCCCAACTGAAGTGGAAGGTATGGGTGGTATCCCACCAGAACTCCCGGCACACCTCTATCATCGCTGCCACCTTCAGGGTAGTCCCGACCATGCGGACACTGTCAAAGAATGGGCCAAAGCCCATAGCCTCGATCCGAGCACGCAAACCACCCGGTCCCTCCGGCAGGGACGCCCACAGTTTACCTACAGTCACTGTGGACCCACGAGCCTTGATCCTCTGCAGGTAAACACAGCACAGGTACGTTACCATTCTAGCAATCTACAATTCTAGCAATTTAAATTCTAGCATTCCATTATTCTAGCATTTCATATTATGTGCATAAAACATACAAATGTGCGAGAAGGAGAGGAGTGAAAATTCGAAATTTACCTCTCGCGTCTCCGGAAGCCCCATCGACCAATGACGTTCAGAGTCGATGTAAAAATCGTAATCTTGGTCGAACGTAGACCGCATCAGATTATCGCGATAATTCCGAGTCGCGGATCGTGGTCTCAAACCGCCCCGTGGAATCAAGGGCGCCGCTTCAAAGCCCGCTCCTGGGTCAGCCCCTACATTTCCTCCGCCCTGAGCATCACCGTGCCCCTCTCCTTGTTGCTCTTGTTGTGGAAGCATATACCCACCTTGGCCCGGAAAATCCCTAAATAACGCCTCATTGATCCAATCTGTCATAGCTTCAAGAAATATGTGAAATGAAGTCTTCAAAATTATCAAAATCTGAGCTTTCTCTCTCTAAAAACTCAATTTTCTCTCTCTAACTCGTCAACAATGGAGGAAGGAAGAAGAAGAAAGAAGAAAAGAAGAAGAAGAGGGAGGGTTTCTAGTGATGTGACCAAGAGTCAGCCCGCCGGCAACCTTGGCCACGCGGCCACTTATGCGCTTGCGACCCCAGCCGTCAGATCAGCGATCCACGTAAAGGAGATCTGACCACTCAGCGGATTGCAATTCAGTGTGTTTGGCCACACGGCCAACCTTGTCCCTTCAGATAAAATTCTATTCTTGCCCTTGATCTTTTCCCTTTAATTTTAAGTGCCCTTAGCACTATTTTGACTGATATTCGTTACCTTTGGGTACGGAAAGCCCCTTAAAATTTCCATTCTTCACCAAATATTTGCTTAGGATTCGTATGATTGCAGAGACTTCGGCGCCTCTATGACATACCATCCTAGATCAATCGTAATTGGCAGAAGCCTCGGCGTTTCTGTTTGCGAGAGATCCAGCATCTATTTTAGGATTCATATGGTTGTAGAGACTTCGGCGCCTCTATGACATACCATCCTAGATCAATCGTAATTGGCAAAAGCCTCGGCGTTTCTGTTTGCGAGCGATCCAGCATCCATTATTAGGATTCGTATGGTTGTAGAGACTTCGGCGCCTCTATGACATCTGTATCGTTGATCGATCGTGGTTGGCAGAAGCCTCGGCGTTTCTGTTTGCGAGAGATCCGGCATCTATTATTAGGATTTGCATGATCGTAGAGACTTCAGCGCCTCTATGACATACGTATCCTTGATCGATCGCGATTGGCAGAAGCCTCGGCGTTTCTGTTCGCGGGAGATCCAACATCTATTACTTTAGCACAATTCGCAGGAACCCTAGCGATCCTGATTGCGTTTCCCATTCCATCTTGGGATTATTTAGACAACGTAGTCTCCATCTTTCCCAAATAACTTCATTGCTTACGAATGTTCGTTCTTCATAGAAGATAGTATCCGTAGGTTTATTATCCCTATCAGAAGTCCGATGTCTCGTTTTATACCCAGTCGCTCTGAACTACGACCGGCTTAATTCCTCGGAGGATACGTAGGAAACCTGAAAAGGTCCAGCCACCCGACCGACATGGTCATCTCTCATCCCCAGCAGGTGCATTTTCCCCAGCAGAAGACGTTGCTCCCCATCAGAGGACAATCAATCCCAATTTCCATCAGATTTGAACTACGTTTGGCTTGATTCCCCCGCGGATACGTAGGTCGCCTGTCAAGGTTCAGCCGTTCCCTTACCTTTCATCTGTTTTGAAACTCATGTTTCAGACGGATCCTTCTTTTATCGTCGACCCCACATTGCCTTGCAAGAAGCGTTGCCGAGGAGCTACTGTTAGTACCCGACCTGAAAATGAGTTTATTAGGACTTTCCCAAAAATACAAGGACTTTATAGGAATTAGAAACCTTGCAAAGACTTGTCCCGGATTCCCAAAATATCTCATTTATGGCAAAATCTATAAAAATAGGTAACAAATGGTTTCCTTAAAACCATGCAGAAACCCTAGCTTAAGAATCAAGTCAGCCTGTAACCTTGGCCACGCGGCCAACCTTGCTGCGCGTTGATCTTGGCCACGCGGCCACTCTTGTCGCCGGCTTCAGTCATGGCCAGGCGGCTAACCTTGCGCTGGATGATCCTGACCGTCAGATCTTCCCATCAGTTTACTATATAAACCATTCCATTCCATTGGTTCAAAGGGTCCGATTTGGAGAGCTCTAAGTACGAATTTTGGAGTTCTTAAACACTATTTTGCTCCCTAATTAAGCATTCAAACACTCAAGGAGATAAAGGTTTATTTCTTGCCAACATAGGTAAGTCTTCTAACTTATTTCTTCACGTTCTTGCATTATTTCTAATGTAGATCTTTAATATTCATGTTCTTGCATGTTTATTCATAGTTTCTTCATATGCTTCGCATGTTCATTCATATGTTCATATATGTTCTTCCTATGTTCATCGTGTTCATAGATTAAAACCCTATTTATGCTATATTTAGGGTTGCGATCTTCATAATTACATGTTATTTCATAGCCGATGATGATCGAGTGTTCATCAACCCGAGGATGATCTAGGAACTACTTCTAAACCCTAATCTTTAGGTAATCCCCCCTCATTATGCATGATCCCGATCCTTCTGCCTATTCTAATTCTCTGCGAACTACGCTGACCTGAGCTTCTCACATTGAGAGGAACGTAGGCAATCTTCGGATCCGGTCTAAATCACTAACACACTACTAACACATTCATCATGATAGAAAGACCGATCAATTCGGGCAATAGGAGTGATAACGTTCAATATTTTTCTCTTGTTGTAATTTGACCCCCGAACCCATTAAAAATGCTTTTTTCAATGTTTTGGCTTTAATTAAAACAGCGTGGTGACTCTCATAATTTTAATGTCACGACCCGAAATCTAGGCTCTATTTTATTAGTAATTAAATGATTTTTGTTTAATTATTT
Organism: Campanula takesimana; assembly: GCA_026119855.1. Lineage (NCBI taxonomy): Eukaryota > Viridiplantae > Streptophyta > Magnoliopsida > Asterales > Campanulaceae > Campanula > Campanula takesimana. Next base: position 41,281 of record JAOWBW010002116.1, on the reverse strand, counting down.
GCTTATTTATTTATTTAAATTATTATTTATTTAAATAATTATGTGTGTAATTTATGTGTTATAATAATTATGCCTAGCATTTTATTTGGGACTTAATTGTTAGTGGGGAGTGTAAGTAATTGCGTTAGTAGAGTGGGAAGGGGCCTAAGTGTAACATTTTGAATTATTTCTCCCTACTCCTCCCCCTCTCCTCCCTCACCTTCTCCCTACTCCATCTCCCAGACAACTCCCTCCCTCTCTCTAGCTTTGGTAAGCATTTCTCCTCTTTACTTCTCTCTTCTTTTTCTCCATCTTCCTCTCATTATCATTCATTTCTTGAAGCGTGAACATTGTTTAGATCGTCGTTAGGATCGCGTAGAATCAAAAAGAATTGAAATCCATCAACTTTGAGATTTATCAAGTAAGTTACTTTTCCCCCATTTTGATGCTAAATCGTTCATATCATGTTTATATGATGTTTGATGTGTTATATTTGAAGTTTGGTTGGGTTTTGAATTTATTGGGAATTTATTTGGGTTTTGATCAAAAATGGTGAAATCTTGAATGTTGGGTTTGATTCATGATTTGGTTGTTAAATGTTGTTGTATGAGTCTTTTTAGACTTATAAGTTGTTTTGGTACATTAGTATGTGAGTTGGAAGGTTAGATTTTGGGTTGAATGTGTTTTGGGTTTGAAAATGGAAGAACCCATGTTGTTCTTCCCGATTTCTGGCAATCCGGAAGATTGGGCGGCCGCACAAACTTGCCTGGGCGACCGCGCATCTTTCTGAAAGCTTTTGTTCTTGTTTTGAGGCACTTTGGGCGACCGCACAACCCACTTTGGGCGGCCACACAGTCCTCTGAAAGTTTACATTTTGTTAAATTGTGTGATTAAAGAATGCGTTGTGATCCAATTCTTGGGTGTCCTCCTAGTTGACCTTAGTGAACGTTGTAGTGCACTCTAGTGATAGAATTGAGTCCTTTGTGATCAAGGTTGTGGTTGAAATTAAGTAAGTGTTAATTGTCATTGTTGGAACACTTTATCGATTGGGTTTGATTCCTTTGTGAATAAATACGAGATGGAATTTGATTAAGTATCATTTTGGGAATGTGGTTCATCTTTGATGCACGGTTTGTATTGGTTTACCTTTGTGGTGATTTAATTGGATTGGTTCCCTACTTTGGAACCTTAAGTTGTTCATTCATGCTAAATTATTATTACTTAGCATTTAATTAGAAGCCCAGCTGGCATATTTGTTGCATCGGGCGATGGGAAGGATTATAATGGCAAAGCCAAGTCCATTATAATGTTGACCATTGTTTTGCCCTTACTATACCCCTTCTCCAGATTGGCCTTAGAAAGGATAAGTCAGCGTTCCTTTGTGAATGTATCTGGCTAGCGGGCATGACTTTGTGTCATGGTCCTTGTCCTTTGTGACACTTCATTTGGTTATTGGTTCCGGTACCGGGGTTTTCTCTTCAGCTCTCATGCTATTATGAAGATGTTGATTGGTTGATTATTGAAGCTGCGCAGCGATCCTTTATTTGGATGTTCCGGTTTGGAAAACCTTGGCTATATCCTTTGTTATGTGTTTATTTCCGCTGCTATCTGTTATGTGATAAATGTTATGTGCTACGTGATATTTGTTATTGTTTATTGCTTATTGTATCATAGCATGTCATGTAGTTGCATTAGTAACTTATGAGATTTATCTCACCCCCTTTTCTTTTATCTTTGTTTTTCCTTAACCCCCCCCCCCAGGTGCTAAGGATTAGTCTCGCTGATCACGAGAAAGAGGACGTCGAGTGTGGATCCGTTCTTTTGGGGAAGGTTGATATAGGTGGTTTACATTATGTAAATGTGTAACCATTTTGGGATAGTTTGTACCAATCAATGACGTCACTAAGAATTGTATATTTGTATTTTGTTGGGCATAAACTTGTGGAAGTTTATGATAGTTGTAATTGGTTTTTATCAAACTTGGTTTTGGAAAACTTTGGATTATCACCTTTTCGTATCAAATGGAAATTTTAACCTTGGTATTTCATAGTTTTAGTCTTAGAGTCGACGTCCAGATCGCGGTCTCGGGCCCGCGGGGTCCGGGGTCGCGACAGTTGGTATCAGAGCTATGGCATTAGCTCTAAGTATAAGTCTAGGTGGATTAGTGTGACCTAGGTGGGTAGTAGTGTGCGGAGTGATTAACGGTTGATGTTTTATGCAGATAATTGTTCTCAATGTCTGGAAGAAGAAACAGAGGAGGTGCTAGTGGGGCACAGAATCAGAACGATACAAGGGAAGAAGCCCGTGCCATGTTTCAAGGCATGTTCGAGGCGGCCATGAAGGCCATACATGATCAAGGTCCGAGGGTAGAACAAGCACCACCCCGTTATGGTTTGGAGCAATTTCTGAAGTTGAAACCGGTTGAATTCAATGGGGAACCCGATGTAAGGAAAGCTGAGTTGTGGATTGAGTCGATGGAGAAGATTTATGATGTATTTGGGTGTTCGGGTGAGGACAAGGTCCGGTTTGCGGCTTACAAGCTTGTGGGAGCCGCCGAGCATTGGTGGAAGGGTGTTAAAGCTACTTGGGATGACACTCACACGGTGTATGCGTGGGAGTTGTTTGTGCGCAAATTCAAGGAGCATTTCATTCCGGTTGTTGATCAAAACCGAAAGGAGATCGAGCTACTCAACTTGGAGCAAGGTGTGTTGTCTATAGCACAATACTCGGCTAAGTTCATAGAATTAGCCCGGTATTGCGACTATTTGGTGAGGACCGAGGAACAAAAGGCTAGAGGTGTCGACCCCTATAGGAGAATGCTTGATTTCTGATCGAGTCCTTCGTGCTTGTGATGTGGTTATTTGTGGTCAAGTCCTTTGTGCGGATTTGGTAGTTCTTCCTATCCAAGACTTTGATGTCATATTGGGTATGGATTGGTTGAGCAAGTTTCATGCTTCCGTTGATTGCCGTAAGAAAACTGTTACTTTTTCTATTCCCGATGTGCCTAAATTTGTGTTTGAGGCTTGTCCTCTGAGTAGAAAGGTTCGCTTAATTTCTTTTATGAAAGCGAGAAAATTATTGCATAGTGGTTGTGAGGGGTATTTGGCTAGTGTTCTTGATACTAGGAAAGAACCCCCTAGTTTTGATAGTGTTCGGGTAGTCCGGGAATTTCCCGATGTTTTCTCTACCGAGTATGATATGCCTCCCGATCGTGAGATTGAGTTTTGTATAGATCTTTTGCCGGGTACGGCTCCGATTTCGAAAGCGCCTTATAGGTTAGCTCCCGCAGAGTTGAAGGAACTGAAGGTTCATGCAAGAGTTGCTTGATCGAGGGTTTATCCGCCCTAGTGTTTCCCGTGGGGAGCACCGGTTTTATTTGTGCGGAAGAAAGACGGTTCCTTGAGATTGTGTATAGATTACCGGAAGTTGAATCAGGTTACGGTGAAGAACAAGTATCCTCTACCCCACATCGATGATTTGTTTGATCAGCTTCAAGGGTCAGTGGTTTTCTCTAAACTTGATTTGAGGAGTGGGTACCATCAGTTGAAGGTTCGAGCGGAGGATATTCCGAAGACTGCTTTTCGCACTCGTTATGGTCATTATGAGTTCTTGGTTATGCCGTTTGGGTTGACTAACGCGCCGGCCGTGTTTATGGATTTGATGAAACGAGTTTTCCATCCTTTATCTTGATTCGTTCGTGGTGGTTTTCATCGACGACATTCTTGTTTATTCGAAATCTCGAGAGGAGCACGAGCAGCATTTGAGGACAGTTTTATCCGTTCTTGCGAAGGAGAAATTATTTGCGAAGTTCAGTAAATGCGAATTTTGGCTCGAGAAGGTGTCATTTCTGGGTCATGTGATTTCGAAAGATGGGATTTCGGTGGATCCTTCAAAGATTGAAGCTATAGTGGATTGGAAGAGACCCGAATCAGTGACAGAGATTAGAAGCTTTCTTGGTTTAGCCGGGTATTACAGAAGGTTTATTGAAGGGTTTTCGAGGATTGCTACTCCGATGACTCAGTTGACCCGGAAGAATGTTCCGTTTGTGTGGACCGAGAAATGTGACAAGAGTTTCGAGGAATTAAAGAAGAGGTTGACTACCGCACCGATCTTGACTTTGCCTAATGGGAGCGATGGCCTAGTGATTTACAGTGATGCTTCGAAAGAGGGTTTGGGTTGTGTGTTGATGCAGAATGGGAAAGTAATCGCGTATGCTTCGAGAAAGTTGACCCCTAGTGAACAGAATTACCCGACTCATGATATGGAGTTGGCGGCGATAGTCTTTGCGTTGCACAAATGGAAGCATTATCTTTATGGAGCAAAGTTTGAATATATTTACGGATCACAAAAGTTTGAAGTACCTATTCTCTCAGAAGGAATTGAACAACCGACAGCGCCGATGGATGGAATTGTTGAAGGATTATGATTGCACGATTTCTTATCATCCGGGGAAGGCGATGTGGTGGCCGATGCGATTAGTAGAAAATCTTATGTGGCTTCGATGATGGTTCGTGAGTGGAAAATGCTTGAGGATGTTCGAGCTTGGTCTCCTCGTGAATCGAGACATGGGGCTATTTTTGCGAATATTAGGGTGTCTCCGACCCTAATTCAGAGGATAAAGGAAGCTCAAAAGAGGATCCCGAGTTGGTGAAAATAATGGGTAAATTGAAGGAAAAGAATTTCGAGGATTTTTCTGTTAGCCCGGTGGGAGTGTTGACTTTCCGTGGTCGTTTGTGTGTACCCGATGTTGATGGAATTAAGCAGAGAGTTCTTGATGAGGGTCACAAATCGAGGTATACTATTCATCCGGGTAGTACGAAGATGTATCAGGATTTGCAGCAACAATTTTGGTGGATTAATATGAAGAGGGAAATAGCTGAGTATGTATCGAAGTGTTTAACGTGTCAGCAGGTCAAAGCCGAGCATCAGAGACCCGCGGGATTACTTCAGCCGTTAGAGATTCCCGAGTGGAAATGGGAGCATGTGACTATGGATTTCGTTACGGGACTGCCTCGTACCCGTAGGAAGTATGACAGTGTTTGGGTAATAGTGGATAGATTGACCAAGAGTGCCCATTTCTTGCCTATTGACATCAGATATTCGATGGAGAAGCTTGCGACCCTTTATATTGATGAGATTGTTAGATTCCATGGAGTTCCGGTTAGTATTGTGTCGGATCGAGCCCGAGGTTTACTTCTAGATTCTGGAAGGCGTTTCAGGAAGCTTTGGGTACAGATTTGCGATTCAGTACAGCTTTTCATCCCCAGACCGATGGTCAATCCGAGAGGACTATTCAGATTCTTGAGGATATGTTGCGAGCGTGTTCGATAGACTTTTCTGATTCTTGGGATTCGCACCTACCGTTAGTGGAGTTCTCTTACAACCAACAGTTATCAGGCTAGTATCGAGATGGCACCGTTTGAGGCCTTGTATGGAAGAAAGTGTAGATCGCCTATTTGTTGGGATAAGGTCGGTGAAGCGAAGGTTTGGGTATTGATTTGCTTCAGGATTCGGTTGAGAAAGTTAGAGTTATCCGGGATAGATTGAAGACAGCCCAGAGTCGACATAAGAGCTATGCAGATAAACGAAGGCGAGATCTTAGTTTTCAGACCGGTGATTTGGTATTCTTGAAGGTATCTCCAAAGGTGGGTATTCGTAGATTGGGAAGAAAGGCAAGTTGGCTCCGAGGTTTATTGGTCCGTTTGAGATTTTGGGAAAGGTTGGACTTCTTGCGTATCGTCTTGCGTTACCGTCATCTTTGGACCGGTTGCACAACGTCTTTCACGTTTCTATGCTTCGAAAGTACGTTCATGATCCATCTCACGTGTTACCGAGGATACCGGAGGATATTGAGCCCGATATGACTTATGAGGAACGACCGGTCCGGATCCTAGATTCTAAAGTCCAAGAGTTGAGGAACAAGAGCATTGCGTTGGTTCGAGTTCTTGGAGGAATCATAAATATCGAGGAGTCGACGTGGGAGCTTCGTGACGAGATCAAGAGGAAATTTCCGTGGCTTTTTGTTTGAGGTGAGTCTCGTTAAAATTCGGGTCGAATTTTCTTTAAGGGGGAGTGAATGTCACGACCCGAAATCTAGGCTCTATATTTTATTAGTAATAAATGATTTTTGTTTAATTATTTGCTTATTTATTTATTTAAATTATTATTTATTTAAATAATTATGTGTGTAATTTATGTGTTATAATAATTATGCCTAGCATTTTATTTGGGTCTTAATTGTTAGTGGGAGTGTAAGTAATTGCGTTAGTAGAGTGGGAAGGGGCCTAAGTGTAACATTTTGATTATTTCTCCCTACTCCTCCCCCTCTCCTCCTCACCTTCTCCCTACTCCATCTCCCAGACAACTCCCTCCCTCTCTCTAGCTTTGGTAAGCATTTCTCCTCTTTACTTCTCTCTTCTTTTTCTCCATCTTCCTCTCATTATCATTCATTTCTTGAAGCGTGAACATTGTTTAGATCGTCGTTAGGATCGCGTAGAATCAAAAAGAATTGAAATCCATCAACTTTGAGATTTATCAAGTAAGTTACTTTTCCCCCATTTTGATGCTAAATCGTTCATATCATGTTTATATGATGTTTGATGTGTTATATTTTGAAGTTTGTTGGGTTTTGAATTTATTGGGAATTTATTTTGGGTTTTGATCAAAATGGTGAAATCTTGAATGTTGGGTTTGATTCTTGATTTTGGTTGTTAAATGTTGTTGTATGAGTCTTTTTAGACTTATAAGTTGTTTTGGTACATTAGTATGTGAGTTGGAAGGTTAGATTTGGGTTGAATGTGTTTTGGGTTTGAAAATGGAAGAACCCATGTTGTTCTTCCCGATTTCTGGCAATCCGGAAGATTGGGCGGCCGCACAAACTTGCCTGGGCGACCGCGCATCTTTCTGAAAGCTTTTGTTCTTGTTTTGAGGCACTTTGGGCGACCGCACAACCCACTTTGGGCGGCCGCACAGTCCTCTGAAAGTTTACATTTTGTTAAATTGTGTGATTAAAGAATGCGTTGTGATCCAATTCTTGGGTGTCCTCCTAGTTGACCTTAGTGAACGTTGTAGTGCACTCTAGTGATAGAATTGAGTCCTTTGTGATCAAGGTTGTGGTTGAAATTAAGTAAGTGTTAATTGTCATTGTTGGAACACTTTATCGATTGGGTTTGATTCCTTTATGAATAAATACGAGATGGAATTTGATTAAGTATCATTTTGGAATGTGGTTCATCTTTGATGCACGGTTTGTATTGGTTTACCTTTGTGGTGATTTAATTGGATTGGTTCCCTACTTTGGAACCTTAAGTTGTTCATTCATGCTAAATTATTATTACTTAGCATTTAATTAGAAGCCCAGCTGGCATATTTGTTGCATCGGGCGATGGGAAGGATTATAATGGCAAAGCCAAGTCCATTATAATGTTGACCATTGTTTTGCCCTTACTATACCCCTTCTCCAGATTGGCCTTGGAAAGGATAAGTCAGCGTTCCTTTGTGAATGTATCTGGCTAGCGGGCATGACTTTGTGTCATGGTCCTTGTCCTTTGTGACACTTCATTTGGTTATTGGTTCCGGTACCGGGGTTTTCTCTTCAGCTCTCATGCTATTATGAAGATGTTGATTATTGAAGCTGCGCAGCGATCCTTTATTTGGATGTTCCGGTTTGGAAAACCTTGGCTATATCCTTTGTTATGTGTTTATTTCCGCTGCTATCTGTTATGTGATAAATGTTATGTGCTACGTGATATTTGTTATTGTTTATTGCTTATTGTATCATAGCATGTCATGTAGTTGCATTAGTAACTTATTGAGATTTATCTCACCCCCTTTTCTTTTATCTTTGTTTTTCCTTAACCCCCCCCCCCAGGTGCTAAGGATTATTCTCGCTGATCACGAGAAAGAGGACGTCGAGTGTGGATCCGTTCTTTTGGGGAAGGTTGATATAGGTTGGTTTACATTATGTAAATGTGTAACCATTTTGGGATAGTTGTACCAATCAATGACGTCACTAAGAATTGTATATTTGTATTTTGTTGGGCATAAACTTGTGGAAGTTTATGATAGTTGTAATTGGTTTTTATCAAACTTGGTTTTGGAAAACTTTGGATTATCACCTTTTGGTATCAAATGGAAATTTTAACCTTGGTATTTCATAGTTTTAGTCTTAGAGTCGACGTCCAGATCGCGGTCTCGGGCCCGCGGGGTCCGGGGTCGCGACATTTAATGTCGTTAAGAATATTCCCTTTGTAAATAAAAATAATCACAAGATACTTCCCATGCGTCGCTTCATCGGAAAGGGGTATTCACACCAACTTCCATAACATGATAGTGCTCATCGTGGGGAATGCAACATCTGTTCGAGTTGTGGTCAACGCTTCCCAAAGCTCGTTTGATGGCCATTTCCATTTCTTCCGCACAATCCTCGTAGGTCAATTTGTGTTTAGTGAGCTTAATCACTTTTAATTCACCCTCTTGGCAAGGAACCTTTGCACTCATCACGCTAGTCATCATGTTGTCAGGAGGACATTCCATTTCTCCCTTTTGCACGCAGTCCCGCAAAATGTCTTTCCATCTTTCCCCAACTTCAATCAGAGGGGTGTTGAATTCCCAAATAGTTATTGTTGTTGGCTCCCCGAATTCGATCATGTTGACCCTTCCTTTGTTCGGGAATGGGTTATTGACCACGTTTGGCCCCTTGGGGTGTTCGAGTTTCCCTTTAGCAATCAAGTCCAAGATAATGCGTTTCACTATGGAGCAATCATCAGTGTTATGCCCATAGTAGTTGTGGAAAGCACACCATTTGTTCTCATCTATGAACTTTTCCGGATTTTTGGGCTGAAAGTTGATCAAAGGTCTCGTGCTTCACTGATCCCTCAAATACTTTTCTAATGGGCATTCCAAAATCCTCAAACCTCACATAGGGGTGTTTTTCAGAATTACCCGGCTTTGGTGAGACCTGCTTTGGACCTTCCCCTTGGATGTTGTTGATGACCCCCAAGACTTCTTTCCCCTTACCCATGGTGGGAGGTTGGTATCGGTAAGAATTGCTATTGCCCTGGGTGGAGGATTGCTCACTGAGAGCCTTCTCAAACTTCAACCCTGCAGTTACCATGGCCCGGAGATTGGGATAAAAGTGATGGCTGATCAGAGCACGCAGCTGCGGTTTTAAGCATGATTGGAAGATGTCCAATTGTTCATCCTCGGTGGGCGGGTTAGAGATTTCCCCAAGTTTACAGTTCCAACGCTTGTAGAACTCACCGATCAGCTCGTCGCCCTTTTGTAAAGTGCTTTGCAAGTCGGTGCGGTTTGTTTCCCATTCCAGGTTGGATCGGTACTTGGTGAGGAATGCTTCCTGAATTCGATCCCAACTTACTCGTGATTCGTCCTTGAGGTTGAAAAACCACTTAAGAGCGTTTCCTCTCAGGGATAATTGGAAGTGATCACCCATTTGCTGTACAGTGCGAGCTTTGCCCTCATTGCTAAAGTGTAGGCATTGAGGTGGGTTTGTGGGCAAGCAGTCCCATCAAACTTGTCTATTTCTGGCATTTTGAACTTATGCGGAAGAGGCACAATCTTGTCTGGATCAGTAATTCCCGATGAGGTTTTCTTTTCATTCAAAGTCTCAAACTTTTCCTCCATCTGTTTCAACTTCTCGATCAGCCACCCCATTTGAGGGTTCACTTGTGGGATAGAATTGATGGATCCCATGGTCCGGGTTGTTACCGGCACCACTGTTGGAGGCACAGTGGTGGATGGTATATTCTGAGGAAGACTTTGAGGTGGCGCATGGGTGTAAACGTACCCATACCCTTGGTCATTCGCCGGGATATATGGCGGGGGCGCCTCAGAGGTTCGGGCTACCGGGTAGTGAAATGGGAATGCCGCCCCTTGTTGTCGCGACCCCGACCCCGCGGGCCCGGAACTCGCGAGCTGGACGTCGACTTACAACAATACACCAAAAATACTGAAGATAAAAATTTCATTTTTACACCCAAAAGGTTCAAAACAAAGTTTTAGAAATCCAAGTTTAACAACAACAATACACTACTAGTATAAGCTCCCTAAGCTTACACGAAAAATACAAAAGATTACAAATCTTAATGACGTCATTATTGGTAAAACTATCCCCAAAAGGTTATACATTTAAATAATGCAACCGATCAATAACAACCTGCCCAAAATCTCAATCCTCTCGACGACCTCCTCGATCCGCAAATCCTAATCCTTTCCTCCTGGGGGGGGTTAAGGAAAAACAAAGATAAAAGAAAGGGGGGTGAGATAAATCTCAATAAGTTACTAATGCAACTACATGACATGCTATGATGTAATAAACAATAATAATAATCTCACATAGCACGTAGCAAATGTCAATTAACAGGTAGCAGCGGAAATAAACAAGTAACAAAGGATACTGAGCCAAGGTTTCCCCAACAAAGGATATAACATTCTGATCAATGACAATAGGGCCGCATCGAAGAGCAGCATCAAGAAGCAGCATCAAGAGCCGATAAACCAATCAACGATAGCAGCATAATAGCTGAAGAGAAAACCCGGTACCAGAACCAATAACCAAACGATAACTGAGTATACAACACGTAGTCGCAACCCCTTATAATAGCTAGACTGTTCCCAAAAAAGGAGCTAGCTCATCTCACATCCAAGGCCAATCTGGAGGAGGGAAATAATGGGGCAAAACAATGGTCAACATTATAATGGACTCGGCTCGTTGCCATTATAATCTTTTCCATCGCCCGACACAACCACGAATACCAGCTGGACTTTCAACTAAATATCAAGTAATAAATACTAGCTCAAATAAACAACTCATGATTCCAAAGTAGGGAACCATACCAATTAATCACCAAGAAGATGAAATAAAACCAACCACACATAATAAAGTGCTCAACCAATTCCAAATATTAGTTAATCAAATCCCATAACACATTTGTTCACGAAGGAACCATTTTCAACACTAGAGTATCCCACACTGTCTATTTAAATTAATTATAGTGACACCCAAAGTCTATACCTATCATACAGCCCAAACCTAAACTAAACAAAAGAGACTACCAGGAATCATAGGCGGGCGGGCGCCTATACAGGGGCGGGCGGGCGCTCATTTGGTCAGAAGGTCGGCAGAAGGAAATTGACCAGGTGGGCGGGCGCCTGGCTCAACCCGGGCGGGCGCCTGGTCGGCGAACAGGGCAGCAATTCAGCTGGGTTCTTCATCCCGAAAATGGACACCAAAATTCACTATTGTAACCCAAATCAATACCAACACTTCCAACTAATTTACCCAAATGCCAAAATAACTTCTAAGCCTAAAATAACTCATATAACATCATTTAACAACCCAAACCAAGATTTGATCCCAACATTCTCAAAATCACAAAAGATGAACAAAAATACAAATATATTCCAAACTCAACCAAAATGACATATATATGAACTAAAGCATTACATAAACTAAGGATGAACATTTTAGCATAAAAATCAGGGAAAAGCAACTTACTTGGATTTTATCAAAGTTGACGGAATTCGAAATTTCTTTGTTCTCTACGATCCTAACAACGATCTAAACATTTTTCAAAGAATGAGAAATGAGAAATAATGGGGGGAAGATGACTAAAAAGAAGAGAGAAGGAGAGAGAGAGTTTACCTTCAACAATGGAGGAAAAGAAAGAGAAAGTGTGCTCGGAGAAATGAGGGAGTGAGGGAGGAAAGGGGAAATGGAGGGAGTAAGTAGGATAAATTAGAATAGTTTCACTTAGGCCCCCTCTACTACTCAACTAACACTTAAGCCCTTATAACCCATTTCAAAATAATCCCCCCCCCCCTACTACACACTAGCGCAAATGACCAATTAAAATGCTAAGCACCACTTAAGATGAAACACCAAATGCACTCATAATTAATTGGATAAATAAATAAATAAACACTTGATATGCGGGACGTGAGGTCGCCACATTGGGGTAGGTTTGAGGTGGGGGAACCCTATTGTAACCACGAGGTTGTATGTTCTCAATTTCATCTTCATCCGTGATTTCAACGAATCCCCCATCATTTTCGAATATCACGGCCACTCCCCTTTGTCTCATGGCCTCTACAACCCGTCTCTATGTATCCTCTTGCTGTTTCCTAGTGATTTCTTCCCGGGCCCTGGCGGCCTCCAAAGCTTGTACCAACTCTTCCTTAGTAAGCCCATTCGGATCAACCGCATTGTCACCCCCACTACTACTCCCTGTAGGACTAGTCATTCGGAGTAGCCTAAGTGAAACTGCTGATGAACTGTCGGACTCGGCACTGAACAGACGTTGACCCGGAACTCTGACCCACTTCTTACGAGCTGCGAGGGAGAGGAGGGTTCGGTTTAGGCTCGGGTTTCATCTTGGGCAAAGGTTTAGGGCTCATGCAACATGCCAACCTAATTATTGATTATTTCATTCATGTTTACTTAAAACACGCTTTATTCCTAATTGGTTGGAAAAGATTTCTCTTCTTTTTCGCAACTATTCTAAGTCCTAGATCAGTGGAGGCCATCACTACGTCTATAAACCCCACGTTTTTCACCTGTATTGCAAACTCCCAAGGACGGACTATCCCGGGTGAGGGTCCTATAGGGCAAGCGGCTTCCACCGATCGAAAGAAATGACCCTAAGGTCTAGTGCGTCACAAGGTTCCCGATGTGCGGGTCATCCTAATCATGATTAAGCCCCAGTCGGGATCGAGACTGTTCCGAAGGCTGCACCGATATTCCAACATGACCCCATTTTGAATGAGGTGTCTCAATCCTCGACCATGAGCTTAAGGATGATTAATATGACTCGTTCATTAGGGCTTAACGACACGGTGTTACCCTATCTTTAGCACATGACCTTTGTTAATTGTGGTCGTCATTAACACACGGGTTAAAGGGGGGTTAGGCCACACTTGCATTACATCACGGAGTCGTAACCCGGGCATTAACTTGGCCACAATTGACTTTTGACGCGTGCTTAAAGACAATGGCAACGTGAACTAGACCAAAAACCAACCAAAGTCACGGTATTTGTGTGTCACGGACATGTGTGGTTGACTCGGCTCGGAAGGGGAGGTGGAATGGACCCATGCGCGCTCGGAGGGAACAAGAGCGCCAATCGAGCTGCATCTGGCATCCATCCCAGGTTTAAAGGGTATTTGGAACGTGCAAGGTCAAGTGCGCATTGTGTGAAGTCAATTCTATATTCCCTTTTTGAGTCAAAATAGAGATTTTTATTTTGTTTTTCAACATGATGAGCATGGCATAAGCAAGATATGAACAAGTATGAACAAGCATGGAGTAAACAATTTATACACAATAAATCAAAGAATACAATCAAAGACCAAAACTTGTATATGTACCAAGTCGTGCACAACCAAGGATTTTGAATCAAACATTTTGCAAAAGAACAATTTTCTCATTGAAACCATTTGTACAAAGCAAGCTGTGCACAACAAGAAGAGTCAAGAAATTTTTACAAAAAAGGGTTATGCACAATGAGATTTTGGAAACCATTTTTATTGACAAAAGATCATGCATAACCAAGTTTTGGCCAAAAGAATAAAGGTAATGTGCGCAAGTAAGGCTGTAAATTTGGAACCTGGACAAGCAGAAGCAGAAGGGCATTCAGAATGTTGCTTCCCTGCACAAAATTGTTAATTTGCAACATTCTGACCCTTTTACCAAACTAGCCGTACGGCTAGAAACATGGGGTTGAGATTTTTCTCGGTTTCTGCAACTTCTGATCATCATACTCCAGTTTATTGCTTTTCTAGAACATATGTACTCAAAACAGTTCAAAAAGAAACAATAAACACACACAAATATGCACAAAGTCAACTAACGGAAACGGGAGTTTGACCCACACAAAAGTGCCTTCAAAGCTTCTAAAGAGAAGTTTGCAAGCACTTTATTTTCCCCAGCGGAGTCGCCACTGTAAGGATCCCGTCCCCCAGAAAGAACAAAGAAAGGATTTCCATTTGTTTTAAGTTGTTTTAGAGAAGAAATGCCAAACGCGGTTATCTCACAAAAACTTAACGGAGTCGCCACTTTTGTTAATTATTTAACCCAACAAAAGAAAAGGTTAGAAATTCTATTAGTTCGGAGGTCAGGTTACGCCTTGTGAAGAGTTTTACGTCACCCAAGTCGCCTCGGATGAGTCCGAGTCTCCCTAATGTTGGTTAACAAAAGTGCATGTGTGTGTGTGTATTTAACGGAAAAGAGTATGTTTTAACTTTTATTCAAAAATTTAACTGAAAAGGGGTCTTTTATTAAGAAAACAGGCATCAGAGGACAAAATGGAGGACAAACTAGACATTTTGCCCTCTAAACCCAGAGTAGCCGTACGGCTAGAGTATGCTGTCACGCCCCGGAAATTCTAAAAATCCATAAATATAAAATTTACATAATTAACATCTCCAAAATGCTAAATACCAAACCGGGCGCGTGAATTCTACTATAAACCAATACCAACAAACAATACCTCAACGAGATTATAACTCGAAGACTAGAAACAAACGCGGAAGCAAGAACAACTATTAATAATATAAATTCCCAAAGGACCACAGTAAATACATGACCCTGAACGACCACAACCTTTCAACCATATACAAAGAGGCTCTGAAGAGTAACTACCCCAAAGGCGATCAACCTGCTCAGAAGACTCCCGATACAACGGACCTCAAACGATACCACTTGCTTTCCTGGGGGGGGTTAAGGGAAAACAATTTGAAACAAGAAACGGGGTGAGATAAAATCTCAGTAAGTTACTAAACGCATCTACATGGCATAATATCATGCAAATCAATTATATAACTGAGCAAGTAAATCATATAACAACAAATGAGAAAGCTCCCTATCGCCAACCGTCCCATACCAGTTGGAAATAACGACTAACTCATCATGCAGCACATAAGACTGAAATAAACTCGTTACAAAGGATACTGAGCCAAGGTTTAAACCAAAGTATATAACAATTGCTGCGCAGCTTGAACCAATTCCAATCAACCAATCTTCGTGTAGGCATAAACAGCTGAAGACATCCAATCAACGTAGCAGCATAAGAGCTGAAGGAAACCAATCAACTCATCTTCATAGTAGCATAATAGCTGAAGAGAAAACCCCGGTACCGGAACCAATAACAACAAGGGGACGATGACACACAGTCAAAGCCCAAAACCAATAGCTATAATGCTCACAAAGGAGCTAGCTTATCTCACATCCAAGGCCAATCTGGAGGAGGGTAATAATGGGGCAAAACAATGGTCAAGAATTATAACAGACTCAGCTCATTGCCATTATAATCTTTCGCATCGCCCGAAACACAAAAATACCAGCTGGACTTCCAAATAAAGGCTAAGCAATAAAATACTAGCACAATAAACAACCACTGATTCCAAAGTAGGGAACCACACCAATTAATCACCATAAAGATGCAAACGATTACTCATGAAGAGTTCAACAACAACGAACACAAGAAGTTTCTCATAAAGGAGCCCAACAATGATAAATGAGATTGCTCATAGGGAGCCCAACAACAATGACCATTAAAACATAATAATTCCATGATAAGGAACCATACCGAACACATTCTAAAGATGGTACTCATAAAGAGCACCACCCAATTGCCAATTCACGCTTTACCTCCGTTCATAACGAACCAATTCTAAACACCCCAAACGAATCCAAAAGGTTACACTTATTAGAACATGATCACGATAGGACTAAACCCTACACCTTGGTGTTCAATAACAACCATCTAGGTATTATAGGACATCGCCTAAAACCTAGACCAAGTCTTACTCGAAAATCAATTCGATTGGAACAATCACGAACACATCATAAGGTACCCAAACATTCCCAAACAATACTTGATCAAATTACATGACACCATTGTTCACAAATGAACCAATTTCAACTACTAAAGTGTTCCACGGAGCCCAACTAAGTCATCTAGAATAGTACTACGGAACCTAGACCGAGACTACACCTTGATCTTAAACCTCAACGAAAAGGCAACCATTATTATCTATAACCATCCTTCCAATAGAACCATTTCATAGTGCTTGAAAATAGCTTTCCAACGATAGTTTATACGTCCAAAACGGAGTCCGGACGAAGAAGTTATGGCCTCCGGAAGATTGAACGTAAAACGGACAATTTTTATAAAGTGTTCGGCCGGGCATTATGAAAAATCCCTGTTTTAGCTCCGAATTTCACTCCTTTCGTTCTAAATCTTAGGAGTACCTATATATACTTCTATCCTAACATTTAAAGACAAGAAAACTCAATTCAAGTGCCTCTAAAACCAAACTAAAAATACAACCTAGTCTTAAACAAACACAAATGTGATTTCCAGAAAAAGGGGGCGGGCGGGCGCTCATTTAGGCAGTAGGCTGGCCGAAGGAAAAAGGATAGGCGGGCGGGCGCCTAGCTAAACCTGGGCGGACGCCCGGCCGACAGACTGGGAGGAAAATCAGCCGGGTTCTTCAAGTTCTTACCAAAATCAAACATAAACCTTACCCAAATCAAACTCAACATTCCCAACACTTCTATTAGCATACCCAAGTACCCAAAACAACATATAAGCCTATAAGGAACCTAAATAACACCATCTAGCAATCCTAAATCAAGATTTGATCCCAACATTTCAAAATCACAAAAGATGAACAAAAATACAAATAAATTCCAAACTCAACCAAAATGGCATATATATGAACTAAAGCATTACATAAACTAAAGATGAACATTTTAGCATAAAAATGGGGGAAAAGTAACTTACTCGGATTTTATCAAAGGTGACGGAACTCGAAATTTCTTAGCTTCCTACGATCCTATCGACGATCTAAACATGTTTCATGTTATGAGAAATGAGAAATAATGAGGGGAAGATAGCTAGAATGAAGAGAGAAGGGAGAGAAATTTCTTACCTTTTCCCATGGAAAGAGAGAGAGAGAAACTAGTGTGTGTGTGAGGGAAGAGGGAGTATGCAGGAGAGTGAGGGAGAGAGGGGGAAGAAGTTGAAATATTAAAGAAAGTTTCACAATTAACCCTCCACAATAACATTGAACACATAAATCCTTTTCAACTAAATCTCCTATCTTCACCTTAGCACAATTGATTAATTTAAAATGCTAGACAAAAATATTAAGAAACATAATATGCACACATAATTATTTAATTAAATAAATAATTTAACTAAATAAACAAGCAATAAATAAATAATTAAATATTTATTTCTAAGAAAATAGAGGCGGGTTTTCGGGTCGTTACATATGCTCTTCTTGGAATTTTTACAGTTTGTCCAAAAACAGTCCAGTTCCAGGCAGAAACAGAGCATTCTGCTGAAACTGGACTAAACTGTTCTGATTTCCAGTTTATGATTAACAACAAAAACTTAGAAAAGATTATTCCTATGCACTTAGATCATCAAAAGAGCCCCAAAAACAAAGACTTGGGTGTGATCAAAGGCAATCATTGAAGAAATTTATGAAAATTTGATGTACATGGATTTTGAACCAAAATGACCATTTGATGATTAAAGATGGAAACTTCATCATCAAGATGGTATTTTTACACATTATTAACCTTTTAGGGATCAAATTATTGCATAAAGATTCAATCTTTATGACCCAAAATGGGATTTCAAGGCTAAATCAAAGGGGAAGTGATAAACACTAAGGTTTTATCATCCCATATGATTATCATGGCCAAATCAAAACAAAGTTAACATAAAGATTTGAGCTTTCACCACAAGAGTGGATCCTTAAGCCAAAGGCAACCTTGGGGGAACATATTTGACATAAAGACTTGATCTTTGTAACCCCAAAGGGGTTTGAAGCTAGATAAATTTTTGGATGATAAAGATTGAAACTTTATCATCCAAATGATCATCCTTGCTTCCAATGAACAACATAAACAACCAAAACATGTTCCTTTTCCATTAAAATAGATTAGCAAACAAGAAATATAAACAAACCATGATCATCTTTAGGTTAGAACCACTTTCACACAAAGTGTGAAGGGCACCTTGAATCATTCATGGTTTGGACCATATGTATACATAATAGTGATATATATAGCTTGGATTGCCAAAGCTTGTAATACATATATATATATATTGCTTGATATGGACAAGACTTGCAAGAAATATAAATTGCTTGAGATGGACAAGACTTGCAAGAAATATAAGAGATGAACAAATAAACATGAACAAACAAGGAGATGAAATGAAGAGAAGGATGGGGGAGAAGGTGGCTTTACCTATGTTTGGTTAGGCCAATCTTCCTCTCTTTTTTCACTCTAAACACTCTTCTGGAGTAATATGAACAGTCCCTGTGTTCATATTTTGTCCTAGTGAGGTCTTGGCCTATCAATTTATCCCTGAATGGTGCCTAGAATTCCTCTAAGTTGGTCAAATTCAGATTTGGGTACTTACAGCGAGCTGCTTCGATGAGTGCGTGAACAAGCTTCCTTTGGGACATTTTGAGGCATTTGTGGACAAGCTCCCCTTCTAATATTTCGATGCACTTGTGGTCGGACGTGAGGTGACAGGCTGCCTACGTATCCCTTTCGGGAATTAGACCTTACGTAGTTCGAGTTTGTGAAAAACTCGAAAAACACATTTTGATTGGAGTTTGGAGCATCGAGAAACTGAATTCCCTAAGCAGAAGTATCTTGATGGATTCCTTGTTGAATGGAATGAAACGAGCAAATTTCCCATGTGGATGAGATGCAGTAGGTGTTGAAAATATTCCTGCAGAAAATTTCACAAGTATGCAATATACAAGTGATATCGTGACATTCATGTGCAGAGAGTGTGCCACATACAACCAAAACATCATGATTAAAATATCGAGAGATAAGGAACATATCACTTTGAGAACTGCTCACTTTGATGAACTTCGAATGAGGACTTCTTTTACAATTGACTTTAAATTCCAAACCTCATTTTTTTTCTCTTTTTTTTTCAAAATGGAAAACACATTTTTTTTTTGACACGCGTGCATTGCTTGCATTTCAACCATAGCTTATCATAAATAAGACAAAATGTGTATGTACAAAGAGGGAGAATCGGGAAAGGAATGAACTGTGCATTTTTTCTGAAAACTTTGCAAGGAACTGGAGTCGTGGTGAGATATATGGTGGAGCAGGAATGAATGTCTAGCGCGAGCACTCGAAAATTCAGCTCCCTACACCCATTTGATCAAGTCTACTCGACGGTGTCTTTCCCGGTGGATTGTTTTGACTTGCTCCAGATGTCGGTTGTGGAAGCCCAGTGCCTTTTCAAAACCAGCCCCCAAATCTTCGATCATGAAAGCCCCACTTTCTTAAGGATCAGCCCCACATTTGATGACCCATTTTCTGAGGACCTCGCTGTTTGTAAGAGAAGTCGATAGTTCTAAAGCCCCTACTGTTATCCTAAGTTGACTCTTGTATTCTTCATCGGTTTGAGGCAGCTTCATGCTTTGTTATTCATACTGCTTTGAGGCCTAACTGTCGTTGACAGTTGTCACATGTTCCACTGCTAGGAGTAACTCACATACTGTGATGGTCATATTTACATTTGATACTTTATCGGGGAAGTCAACCGTCTTCGAGAAGCAGTCAATCATGTACAACCCCTAGTATAGCAGGTGATTCAGCTTTGTGACTTGTGGCCTAAACTGCTAATCTGAAAAACTTCCCTCCGATGATTCTCTTGAGAGGGACATAACCATCTGTGACGGTTGTCTCACAAATTCTGATGATTGCTGATGTTAGAACTTCAATGGACCAACTGTCTGTGAGAGTTGTCCTACCCCGAACCTTTCTGCACTGACGGGAAACCGATCTATCATTTCTGAAATCTGACACGCAGCCCCAGTTCACATTCATTCATTCGAGCATACTTCTGGATTTTGATTTTGAGAATCAGAGGGTTACATTCCTTTGTCTCCCTTGCTGTGACGAATTACAGGAATTGGCTGGGGAAGGCACAAAGCCAGTATTTTGGGAAAGCAAAGAAAGATCCCGTGGGATCTTTGACATTGTGTTTGCGCAGAAAAGATTGACGGAAGTATGAGAGTAGGGGGAAGCCCCTAGACTCGAGGAAATTGCTCACAATTTGAAATCGATGACTCAAGATTAGAATTCGTGTTAATGGTCAAGTGCTTCAAAAAAAAAAAAAGTTAATTTCTATTTTTTAGAAAAGCCGGTAATTTATTTGGACTCAGATTAGACCGTGACAAATCGAAATGAGAAGACCATCAAATAACTGTCATAATTAGCACCGCCTGTTGACCTCGTGGGTGGGAGGTCCTTGTCGTCGTTGTCGCGCTTTTTGAAATTGATTGGAGGCTGTATGACCTTTGGCCGCTGGGCTCCCTCAGTGTAAGGGTTTGGCAGAGCATATTGGTCTCCAACAAAAGACACCAGTTGTCGTCGTTGATGGTTCTTGCCCAAAGTCGGGAGATCGAGATCTCCTTCAATGTAGATTAGCTCATGTGCGTGGTGCTCTCCATGTCGTCTTCAGTATTGCGCTTTCTTCATAATTGCAGATGTTGCCAGTTTCCGTTGTTGATCAAAATGTCCCCCCTCTTTTTTTGTTGGGATAATGCATGATACATATATGTACATAAAAAGTAGAAATGAAATAATAACACACATCCTCTCCTTTTTTGCACTCTTTTTCAATCTTATTATTATTATTATTATTATTATTATTATTATTATTATTATTATTTTTGCACACCCTCTCTTTTTTTTGCACTCATTTTCATTTTTTTTTTTTGCACACCCTCTCTTTTTTTTGCACTCATTTTCATTTTTTTTGCACACCCTCTCCTTTTGTGCAATCATTTTCATTTTATTTTATTTTTGCGAAAAACAAAAATATGACGATCGTAACGAAAAAATTGCAAAATACAAATCATGAGACGTAAGAATTACAACACAATGATACATTAAAAGAAATCGACAAAAGTTACACTTGCGTAAGGTAGTTGTTTTCAGCTATCTCGGCCTTTGGTCGGCCGCCTTGAATGTGTGTCTGATCGCTTGTAAGGATTTGACCAGTCGCAATCTTCTGTGAATTTCTTCGATCGCCTTTGTGAACCTTGTTTGTGAATTCCGTCGAGCACCGCCGACCCTAGTTCTCACCTCAATTTATCGTAGTCTAAAATTAGTCCACATTTTATTGTTTGTTTTTAATTACGTGAGATTAATCATTTGTGGGACCGAATTTATAAAATACGTGATTATGAAGGCAGTTGATTATAACGCGAGTTCATTAACTGAAAACGTATTTACAAGACAAGCAAGCAAATAAATATATTACAGAAAAGATAACATGCAAGCATGGAGTTGGAAAGCAAAAGAAGTGTGAGCGCATTTTAGGACGGGCCCGAAAGCAAAAGGGATTAGAGTTTGGGCAGTGTGCCCTATTCACAGCAAAAGAGACACAATCCCTCGGGTCAGCAAGCTTCCCATATTTGCAAAGAATTTTCTCGTGTTGGTATACTGTGGTCATTATCTAACAAAAGAGAACTCCTTCCTTGGAGCTCGGTGAGCCCCTAGGATAACACCTTCGAACATGAAGCCTTTGGGGGTGGCCTCGGAATGACTTCTCTATCGATAAGGTCTTGGAGGGCATGCTTGAGAGACCAACATGAGTCTGTATCGTGACCCCAAACTTGATGGTACATGCAGAGCTTCGAGGGGTCCCATGATTTAGGCAACGGGTTGGGTAACTTATAGACTTCCATAGGCTTCATGCTTCCTTGAGAAACCAAACTGTAGAAAACACTGGATATCGGGGCTTCAAATTCATCGAATTGTCTATCTTCCTTTCGAACCAAACTCTTCTCTTTACCCTTAATTGATGGTGCAGGATTGTAAGCCTTCGGGGTTTCGCGAGGGCTTGTGTAACATGAAGTAACAGGACTCAAGGCATTAAGATTATCACTTGGTTGACCTATCTCTGGAACGGGCTTTTTAATGACTCCTGCATCAATACGATCTTGGATTGCCTTCCTAAGAGTCCAACATGAATCACTATCATGACCAGGGGTTTGGTGATATTGACAGAATCTGTCTCTCTTACCGCGCGTAGGATACTCTGGTTGATACCCATCTAGTGGTTTTAGCAGTTCTTGAGTGCTTAAGTCTTGGAGGATCACAGACATTGGGGCATTCAAGTCATCGAAGTGTCTCCCATTGTGACGGGCTCTCTTCTATGAACTGCCTGGTTGATAAATCCCTGTGGGTTTTACTGGGGTTCCATGTATTTCTGGGAAAGCAGTGAAGCTCGGGACGTCATTCATCATTTGTAGGCTGATTCGCGGCATGGGCTTCTCAATGATTTCTGCATCAATTAGGTTTTGGATTACATGCTGGAGTGAAAAACAATTGTCTGTGATGTACCCTTTTTATTGATGAAATTCACAGTACGCAGAATCATCCCAACGTTTCGGAAGTGGATTGAGCGGCACATAACCTTTCATCGGTTTCAATAAGCCTCGAGTGATTAAGTCATGGAATATTACACTTATGGGAGCATATAACTCATCAAAGTGCCTGTCATGGCGACTGAACCTTCTCCGTGAGCCACTTGGTTTTTGGTCCCCATCGTTATGCAAACTTGATTTGTCATCATTACATGTCATGAACCTCATATCTTGGGGGGAAGGGGAGTTGAGATTGGAACCGATATTTTGGAATTGGGGTGCCTAGAGCTCGTTGAGCTCCAATTTACTTTGGTCCCTCAAGAGGCTTGCCATCTGATCTAATATCCCTTTCTGAAATTCTTCCAAAAGGCTGGCCATGCGATTGGTGTGTTCGTTCAGGCGCTTCTCCAACCACTGTTCCATTGCGTACCCCGTGTAACGACCCGAAAACCCGCCTCTACTTCTTAGTAATAAATATTTAATTTTTTTTTTTTTATTTCAATTATTTATTTATTTAAATAATTATGTGTGCATTTTGTGTTTCATAATATTTTATGCTTAGCATTTTTATTGACCAATTATGCTACTGTGGAATTTATTGGGTCTTAGTTGTTAGTGGGGAAATATGGGTAGTAGTAGTAGTAGTAGTAGTAGTAGTAGTGTTAGTGTTAGTTGAGTAGTAGAGGGGGCCTAAGTGAAACTATTCTAATTTATCATACTTACTCCCTCCATCACCTCCCTCACTCCCTCATTTCTCCCAGCACACTTCCTCCCTCTTTTCCTCCATTGTTGAGGTAAACTCTCTCTCCTTCTCTCTTCTTTTTAGTCATCTTCCCCCCATTATTTCTCATTGCTCATTCTTTGAAAAATGTTTAGATCGTTGTTAGGATCGTAGAGAACAAAGAAATTTCGAATTCCGTCAATTTTGATAAAATCCAAGTAAGTTACTTTCCCCCATTTTTATGTTAAAATGCTCATTCTATGTTCATATGATGATTTAGATGATATACATTGATTCTTGGTTGGGTTTTGAGGTGTTTGATTGATTATCCATTTTGTGATATTTTGATAAAGGGTTCTTTATTGATTGTTGAGATTTAATCTTAGTTTGGGTTGATAGATGATGTTATTTTGGTCCCTCTTAAGCTTAGATGTTGTTTGGGTACCTTGTTGAACTTGTTGGAAATGTTGATTTTGGGGTATTTTGGAAATGGTATGAAAATGGTTTGGAACTTTGATAAACCCAGCTGAAAATCCCCCCAGCCCGTCGACCAGGCGCCCGCCCGGGTTGAGCCAGGCGCCCGCCCACCTGGCCTTTTTCCTTCGGCCAACCCTCTGACCAAATGAGCGCCCACCCGCCTCCTTTTAGGCGCCCGCTCGCCCACTTTTTCCAGAATTTAAGTCGATCTTCCGGAGGCCATAACTTCTTCGTCCGGACTCCGTTTTAGGTGTGTAAACTATCGTTTCGAAGCTCTATCGAGAAATACAAGATGGTTAGGTTGTTCAGTTAAGTTCTAAGTTTTATACTTCGGGATTTTATTGGGTGTTTGAGGTTAAGAGGAGTTGTATCGACCCATTGTGATCAAGTTCTGCAAATCCAATTGAGTGACTTTGTTGAGTTGTTGTGATCATATTTGTGATATAAGTGAGGATTTCATACTTTGAGACCCTTTAATTGAAAGTTATTTTACTGATCGAATTGATTTTAGGATAAGACTTGGTATAGGTTTTAGGTGATATCCTATAGTACCTAGAGGGTTGTTTTGGAACACTAAAGTGTTGGGATTGGTACGTTTGTGATCATGTATGAATAAGTGTAACCTATTGGGTTCATTTGGAGTGTTAAGAATTGGTTCGTTTATTAATGGATGTAAAGAGTGATACGGTGATTGGGTACCTACGGTTTGATTAACCTTAAGGTGTATTCATTCAGATTCCCTATTTAGAATTCCAGGTGAGATGAGATGATTGAGTTCATAGTCCTAGTATATCTTTATGAGTAACTTGTGGGTATCATATTTAGGATGTGTTTGGTACGTGCCTTATCTTGGAATCATCATGTTTTAATGGTCAATGTTATTGGGCTTTCAATGAGCAATCTCGTTTATCGTTGTTGGACTCTTTTATGAGAAACTTCTTGTGTTTGTTGTTGTTGAACTCTTCTTGAGTAATCGTTTGCATCTTTATGGTGATTAATTGGTATGGTTCCCTACTTTGGAATCTTTGGTTATTTATCGAGCTAGTATTTATTACCTAGCATTATTTGAAAGTCCAGCTGGTTACTTGTGTTCGAGTCAGGCAATGGATAATGTTATAATGGCACGAGCCAAATCCAGTATAGCATCGCCCATTGGTCCTTCTTTCCCCTTCCAGATTGGCCTTGGATGGGATGAGCTAGCTCCATTTGGTGAGTATTCTAGCTAGACGTTTTGGGTTTTGACTTTGTGTCATCTCCCCTGTCCTTTGTGACATGTTACATTGTTATAGTTCCGGTACCGGGGTTGTGATCTTCAGCTGTTTATGATACTACAAAGATGGTTTGATGGGTTGATTGATTGCTTGGTCGGTTTTGGCTGGGGTTCTCTTCAGCTGTTATACTGCTATTGTTGATTGGTTGATCGGTTGAAGCTGCGCAGCGATTGTTCTATCAGTTTGGTGAAACCTTGGCTCGGTATCCTTTGTAACGTGTTTATTTCAGTCTTATGTGCTGCATGATGAGTTAGTCGTTATTTCCAACTGGTATGGGACAGTTGGCGATAGGGAGCTTTCTCATTTGTTGTTATGTGATTTACTTGTTCAGTTATACCGTTGATTTGCATGATATTATGCCATGTAGCTGCATTAGTAACTTACTGAGATTTTATCTCACCCCGTTTCTTTTTATCTTTGTTGTTTTCCTTAACCCCCCCCAGGGAATCAAGTGGTAGCATTATGAGGTCCGTTGTAGCGGGAAATCTTCTGAGCAGGTTGACCTTCTTTGGGGTAGTTGATCTTCGGAGTTCTTATGTATCATTGTAGCGGGATTTGTGGTCGTTTAGTGTTATGTAACTATTATTATCTTTTGGGTATTATATTATTATAAGTGTTCTTGCTTCCGCGTTGTATTTAGTCCCCGAGTTATAATCTCGTTGAGGTGTCGTGTGATGGTTTTGGTTTTGGTTTTATAGTCGAATTCACGTGGCCGGTTTGGTATTTTGCATTTCGGAGATGTATATTAAGTAAATTTTATGATTATGGATTTTTAAATTTTCCGGGGCGTGACACCCCGGCTCAATGTTGAGTGAGCCCCTAGTTTCATTTCCAGATTTATGTCCGCTGTTGGCCATAATTGATGAGAGAACCCAGAGTAGATCTTGATCAAAGTGGTGTCTGGAACTGACCTTGAATGTCGCTCTAGAAAACAAAGTGGGATTCTCCCTCTACAAGAATGGGTAAAAAAAATGTTTTAAATTTTTGAAATGAGTTTTTTATGAACAAGAATAAAAGAACAAAGGGAAGAAAAGTATAAGACTTTGAAACAAAATCATTTTCGAGAAAGGTTGAAGCGCAAGCAACGTACAAAACCCTAGGAAGCCGGACAAGCACCTGTTTGTTTTGACACGTTCAATGATTAAATCCTGGAATAGTGGATACCGTCTCCAAAGTATAGGACCAACGTTTTTCACCTATACTAATGGCTATCTGAAGCCCCTAGTGAAGGGCTTATACTCTTTCGGGAATCCACCATTCGGGTTACGGTCTATGTAAAGGTCTTGACAATTTCGGGTCAATCCAAGCATTTCAATTGATGTCAACATTTAGGTTCTTTATAACCTTTTGGGAAATGCATAGGATTGAAGGTAAATTTCTAGACAAAAACCGGATTAGAGTTGAGGACGTGTGTAGATACCCCGGGAAACCACAACTTGGCTAGAGCGGTGAATTATCCTAGGATGTCTAACATGTTTTAGATTGTTTAGAGTCACCACCTATGTTTTTAAAGGAACATAAGAAAAACCTAGAAATAGCCTAATTTATGTACAAAACCAGAGATTCGGGAGAGAAGGGTTCGGGGGTTAGGTGACGGAGTGGGAAGTACTTAAACACCCACTCCGCCTCCGCTTATGCGGGTCTTGCTACTATTGGTGTTCTAATGCTAAATGTCCTTCAATTTATTAACAGTGCTAACAATTATAATGTTTGGAAAAAGGGGAAGAAAAGAGAATTGTTTTATTTATAAATTTATGCTAAACAATTACATTAAGAAATGTAGAGGAAATTAAAGTAGAGATTAAAATGTAGGGAGATAACCTTAACCAACTTTAATGTAGTAAAGTGGTCATTTGGTCATGTCCCATTAATGGGGATTACATACATCAAGAAGAAGAAAACAAAGGAAGAAAATGGAGTTGTACCTTGAGAAAAAGGACTTGGAACCTTGACTTGAAAGTGTTGTTGTTGTAATGAAATTGTTGTAGAACAATTTGTTGTACAAAAACTCTTGTTGGAGAATTTGTGTAGAGAATTGTGTATAGTGTAGGTGTAGTGAAAATGTGAGATTAAGGTCCCTTTTCAAGGTAGAAGAAGGAGGTTTTTATAGGTAAAAAAGAGAGGGAAAGGTTGGATGGAAATTGGTCAATCCATGTGAGATGGAATTGACCAATAGAAAATAAGATAAATGAATAAAAGAAAAATAAAAGAAATCAAATATAAATGAAAGAAATATTAGTTTTGGGAAAAGGCTTAGAATTTGGGATTGGGAGTTAATGAGAAAAGGGGGGATGAATGTGGATGTAAAAAAAGGTTATTTTGTGAACTAGGAAAAGGAGGGAAATAAGATGCAATCAGTTACTGCCAATGTGGGAAGCGCGCGAGTCCCGCTTTTGGGGCGAGACGCGCGCAGCCCGTTAACAGTTCCGGAAGCGCCCGCGGCAAAAAAGGACAGAATGACCCTAAAAGTTAACTCTGTTATGCAGTTTAGTCCAAAACTAACGGAATCAGTTAGGAACTTAACCGAAATAACAGAAATCAACAAAAATAAGTTAAATAAAAATTTATTTGTTGTCTACAGAGCCCCTCGGCGACGTGGATTGCGAAGCAAAACGCGTCGACGAAAGTAAAAACACCCGCCGAGGACATCGACAAAGAAAAAGAAAGAAAAGAAAGAAAAGACTCGATGAAAGCAGTAATTTGAAATTCCTAGAGATAGGGGTGCGCTCCCTGTGTGAGCGTCTTTTGTTGGTAGAGGGGGTGGCATGATCCGTTGGTAAACCTGCCGACTGAATCCGTTAAGTGAGGCCGTTAGTGAACCCTTGAATGAGGCCGTTAGTGAACCTTTGAAATGAGGCCGTTAGTGAACCTTTGAGGAGGCCGTTAGTGAACCTTTGAATGACGAATCCGTTAGTGAAATCCGTGGATGAGGCCGTTAGTGAACCTTTGAGGAGGCCGTAGTGAACCTTTGAGGAGGCCGTTAGTGAACCTTGAGGCCGTTAGTGAACCCTTTGAAATGAGGCCGTTAGTGAACCTTTGAAGAGGCCGTTAGTGAACCTTGAATGAGGAGGCCGTTAGTGAACCTTTTGATGAATCCGTTAGTGAAATCCGTGGATGAGGGCGTTAGTGAACCTTTGTTGACGAATCCGTTAGTGAAATCCGTTTGACGAGGCCGTTAGTGAACCTTTGTTGACGAATCCGTTAGTGAAATCCGTTGATGAGGCCGTTAGTGAACCTTCGAGGCCGTTAGAACATTTGTTGTCGAATCCGTTAGTGAAATCCGTTGATGAGGCCGTTAGTGAACCTTCGAGGAGGCCGTTAGTGAACCTTCGTTGACGAATCCGTTAGTGAAATCCGTTGATGAGGCCATTAGTGAACCTTCGAGGCCGTTAGTGAACCTTTGTTGACGAATCCGTTAGTTGAAATCCGTTGATGAGGACGTTAGTGAACCTTCGAGGCCGTTAGTGAACCTTTGTTGACGAATCCGTTAGTGAAATCCGTTGATGAGGCCGTTAGTGAACCTTCGAGGCCGTTAGTGAACCTTTGTTGACGAATCCGTTAGTGAAATCCGTTGATGAGGACGTTAGTGAACCTTTGACGAATTGCTGCTTTGAAGCCTGTGTGCTGTTTGGCGTTGCAGTTGACTTTTGCGGGGATGCGGGCATGGTTGACTGTGGACCATTTTCTGCTGGGGATGAAGTGCCTCGAGTTGCAGATGTTGTTTGACTTCGCGGTGTTACCTGTTATGTGTGTGCTTGGCAGGTATATGTGTTTGTGCAAGAAGATGCATGAAGAGAGAAATTGTGCTCGTGGTGCAATGTGATTTGAGAGCAGTTTTGCATGAGAAAGAGCTTTTGTAGGAATGGAGAAAGTGATTTTATGTGCGGTGTGATTTGAGGAAAGCCTCGGATGCATTCATACCTTCACTTACCATTACCGCTTGACTGGAGATGGATTGCCGAAGGATGTTGACACTTTTGATGAAGATGATGAACTGCCGTTGCCTTCGATGGAATGTTGTTGAGATGACATTCCGAATGATGGGTTGGTCGTGCCAAAGGCTGCCTACGTATCCTTTGAAGGGAATCAGACCAGCGTAGTTCAAGGATGATGGATAATGCTGGAGGAGAAGCTAGGAGCAAAGCAAAGTAAAGCACATACTTTTGCACATAGAAGGAGAAAAAGAAAAAGAAAAATCTCTTCTTTTTTTTTTTTTTTTTTAGATTAGAAAGGAAAGAATATGCACATATGTGAGGAAAAGATTTTATTTTTTTTAGTTCGTGGGTGAACCATTTTAACCATTGTGTGCTTGTGAAGCCAACCCAAGATCAAGTCATGTTCAGTCGAAGTCCGGATTGTCTCGCTTGAATTCTGTTGTCGTCGGTGTGCCCAACGAAGATTGATGTCTAGCCCCAAGAGATTTGTCGATTATGGGGCTTCAAAAGGTTTTTGATGCCGAGATGAGGGGTTGCTGATTGTAAAGCCCCTAGAATGCCTTTGATGCCAAATTTTGAGGGACTTGCATAGCTCCAAGATGAATCAGCTCTTGGCCCATTCGAGTAAATCGCCCTTTGTTGTTGTAGTGAGCAAGACCCAAGAGGATATCGTTGATGCCAAGCTTTGAGAGATTGCAAAGCCCCAAGTGTCGTGGGCTTGTAGATGGCGGGATGTGAAGACCTTTCATTGTAAAGCCCCAAATTATCTCGTGATTGGCTCGGCATTGAGAGCGGATGTACCGTTTGGTAGAATTCTTGATAGAGATCTCCTTCTTGCTCTTACTGGGGAGATGAATGGCCTCATTGTGGTCGATACCCCAAATGGCTGAGGGCTTATGTCAAAGGATGCAGTAATGTCTTGCGGTGCCGTCGAGGTCGCGGAGGATAAGGTCTTGGCGTGATAAAGTCTCAAATGAGTATGCTTGCTTGACTCTTTTTGAGTTGAACTAATGACGGATCTTCGGATGCAACTAGTGCTGTGGCCCAACTTTATCTGAGCTGCACCTTGTGCTTTTGATCTTCGAGAAGGGGGTGCTGAATTGCAGAAACATTGGGATTGGCCGTGGCATTTCCCGCTATAACCCTGTTTTGATTAGAGTTTAGCATATTGAATCTTTTTCCTTTTCTCTAAGACTTCCTTCAAAATCTCGCTGTGAGTTCTAACAAAAATCATCAACTTCATTCATAACATCGGAGTCTTCATTTAAAACCAAGAGGCCTTTGACTTAAAGTGTTGAGAGACCCTTGAATCTTGATTGTTCTCATGGAGCCATAAGACTACTCCACATTGCACTTGCTCGAGTATTGTTGCCCAAAAGACTGTCGGTCGCGAAGCCCTAATACTGCCCTTTGCTTGAATTACTGTAATGCCGTAGCCCAAAAGATTGTAGATTGCGAAGCCCTTGGAGACCTTCGGTGCCGAATTGAGGAAGCTTCCAATGTTGCACATGACTTGGCTGGGGATACTACTGGGGAGTTAATTGCTCTTTGCCAAGGGAGCCTTTAAGACTTGACCGTAGCCCCTAGAGTGCCATCATTGATTGCGAGAAAGGTCCATCCTTGATTGGGGGAACGAGCACGGGAACAGTTGACAAGAGGGCTTTTTGACATCCCTTTTGAGAGACTTTGAGGATAGTCTCACACATCTTTTTCGAGCATAGCCCCTAGGGCTTGTTGATTGTCAAAAGAAGCCCTTGTTCTCGGGTCACATAGCCCTTAGGGCGTCACCATTTGTTGAGCAAAGCAAGAGTGACTCGTCCTCGTGTGAGGGAATAAACATGAGAGGATATTGCAAGAGCTACTCCATTTCTCGGGAGCCTTTAGGCGTACTTTTGAAGCACATACTTGAAGAAGCCTTGAAAACTGAGACACATGTTTGTTGGTATTTGCTGCCCAAGCCAATTGACTAGCTAGGGATTATTTGTGCAACCCCGTGCCCTTTTATGATGGGCTTGTTCTCGGATGGATCTTGGTTACCACGGGCCTTCTTTTCATGAACCTGTTGTAGACACCCCGCCTTGGACCGCTCACCCCGATTGCACATTTGATTTTGTGTCTCTCCCCATTTTAAGTGTTTCTCGTTAGTTTCTGTCACTTCCGTTAAGTTCCTGACTGACTTCGTTAAGTCCAGGACTAAACTGAATAACAGGGCTGACTTTCTAGTCCATTCTGTCAAAATTGCCTTCTCTGAGTCGCGCGCCTCCGACAGGAGGATCCAGGCGCGCGCGCGCCTCCCGCCCCCAAAGCAGGAAGCGCGCGCCTCTGGGCGTCACTTACAGATTTCTGGCCAGGATTCTCTCCCTTGCTCAATTTACAGGATTTTGCCCGGGAAGGATTTCTTGGTGACTGAGTTTTGGCACCAAAAACACCCCTCTTTCACCTATAAAAACCTCTCTTTACCTCCATTTTCAAGGATCGAAAACTTAGACCGAAATTGAACTTACAAAAACTATACCAAAATCACTTTCTAAAAGTTCTCCAAGGATTTCATCAAGCAATACTTGAAGGTCTTCAAATTGTAGGTAAAAGTCCATCTTTTCCTATCTTTTCTATTTCATCTCCTCTCTCTTTTTTACTCTAATCAAATGTGCAATCACCCAAATCATTTTGGGACATGACTCTAATGATCACCTCATCTCATTGAGGTTGGTTAAGGAGTTATCTCCTACATTCCAAATCCTATTTTAAACCCCTTTTTTATGACTTAAAGAAGAAGAAGAACATTTTCATTCATGTAGATTTTGATCAAGCAAGACCAAATTAATTTGGGCGAGATGGGTGTTTCGGTACTTCCCATCTCGTAATCTAACCCCCGGACCTCAAAACAAAGAATCTCTATTTTCGTAATCAAACTTAGGCTACAATCAATAGGTTTTTTCTTATGTTCCTCAAAACATAGGTGGCGACTCTAAACATCTAAAACAAGTTAGACATCCCAGGATAATTCACCGCTCTAGCCAAGTTGTGGTTTCCCCCCGGGTATCTACAGTGGCGACTCCGCTGGGGACAATTTGAGGGTTAAACTTGCGTTCTGATCGAAATCTACATCTTTTCTGGGCATTCTGTTTCCTGATGGGGGAGGCACGCGCGTCTGGCCTTTTAAGCCTAAGGCGCGCGCATCCCGCACAAGAACCAGAATCGCCCACTCTTCATGTTCTTCATCTTCTTCTTCTGTTATTCTGCACTAATCACTTCTGCAGGGGTCACAATATGAACATAGGACCAGGGCAATCCCCTGAGTCCAAAGTATGACATTCTGACAGGTGTTCCCCAGAAGCGCGCGCCTCAAATAAGCATTGAACTATGCGCGCGCGTCCCACATCAGCACTCAGAGGCGAACGCTTCTGGGTTGGTTTCTAGAACAGAGACAGGTTTCAGTGACTGAGCAGTATAGTGGGGTGTGGGCACAGTTGCCTGCATCAGAACAGAATTGAACCCTCGGACTGTTTTAATTTTGTGTTTTTTATTTACCGGTCACAAGGGTGATTCGGGAGTTGTAATTTTATGTGCTTATGTGTTTTGTGTGTTTTTCTTTTCTTTTCAAAAAAAAATAAAAAAATAAATAAATTTGTCACTTGTTAGACCTCACACTACATGCACATATTCCTATGAACTGCTCACTATCGAGTCGCACAGGTCCAACCCCAAACCCGTCGAGGCCCGTCCTAGAAAGTTTCAAGCTCCACCAGACCTTGGCTCTTTCGAAGCGGTAAACCTCAGCCCGTGGCGTAGTTCAAGACTACATGCCGGGGTGACCTTTGAGCCTCATATTCAAGCCGAGCACAAACCACACAATTCTAGTTAGGGTCTAACACTCCGTGACTCAAGTCGGTTTCCATGTACCGAGATTTCCCTAAAATAATGTCTTCAAATCATACATGTCAACTTGTTGAAAGGGACGCAATAAAAATCCGTCCCCAAAAAGTGGTTATTTTGACAAAAATAAAATCCGTCCCACATGTATGCTTTACTACATTAATTTAGTCTAATCCCGATACATGTAGGATTCACAAGCGCGATGAATCCGATGAGTATATGGGACCGCGCGAGATGGTCTATATACTAGTGTGACGATTCCATTATTTTCTTAGAAACCCCAAAAGGGATTCATTCCCTCCGACTTATAAAAGAAAAAAAAAAAAAAAAAAAAAGAGTCTTTTCTTATGTGGTTCGAGTCGTGTGCCCAACTGTGTGTTCTAAGCCTCTTCATGGACCGCAAGTGTTACTCAAGACTGACAAGGGCCTCTTCTGCAATATAGGTTCAATTGGTACTTACAAAGTCTACCGGGATTCAGCAAATCGGTTAGTCCGTGAAGAGATCACTCCAACAGCTCCAACACCAACCATGACCGGCAGCAGCAACGCGCATGTCTCTCGAACAGCTCTCAACTATGGTCCAACTCCTCCAAGAGCAAGTCTCCACCCTTAACAAGGAGGCACAAAGCAAAGACGACATTTGGCAATCCCACCTCGACAGCCAAAGGGAGGCCCACGAGGCCGAAATGGAGCTAATGAAAGAAAAGCTCACCAACCTTGCCAAGGGAAAGAACAAGAACAATGATGATGAATCCGAATGGACCGAGGGTTTGTTCAAGAGTCCTTATGTCAACACCCGCACCAAGAAATGGGGGAACCAAGTTCGAGAACAATGAGCCCAAAATGGTGGATTCTATCATGGACTACATCGACCAAAAATTCAATGGGCTCAACATGGGGAAAGGCTCCGACACAAGCCTTTATCAATCATCCATCCTCATGAGTACTATGGCCGCTCTTCCCGATAAGTTCAAGATGCCCGACATAAGCAAATTAAAGGGCAACTCTTGTCCTATGGCTCACATTGAGACTTATATTTGGGCAATGGTTCCAAAGAAGGTCTCCACCAAGGTGATGGCTCAATTCTTTCCTCTCACTCTCGAGGGGCGGCAAAAGATTGGTATGCTACTCTCCTGCTCACTGTCCGTCTTGATTAGGACTCCGCCATGCTTGCCTTCAAGAACCAATACCAAGGCAACACCACTCACCGGCCCACAAGGAAAGAGCTAGAGAACACTACGCAATGAGACAATGAGTCCTTCATCGACTTCACAAGGAGATGGAATGACAAATCTCTGAAATTGTTTGTCTGAGAGGAGACACAAACAGAGAGACAATGGACATATTTCTCAAGTGTCTCAAGATTGATCTCCGCACTCACCTAAGTGGGGCTTGCTACTCCGACTTCTCCCAAATGTATGAGGCGGGGGTACGCATGGATGACTTGCTCAAGGAGATCAAGAAGACCACTCCTACTTACCGCTACAAGGCCGCTTCCAACTCCACAAAAGAGGCCTCGGTCAACGCCGTCACTATTGACAAGGGGAATTACAAAAAGGTTCCTCCACCTCAAGGGAAGAAGTCCCGAAGTGACCGTGTCTACACGCCTCTCCAAGGTATGACTCAACCGAAGTGTTCGAGGTCCTCAAGGCAAAGGGTCAAATCACACCCGTGCAAGGTACCAACCCAAGACGATCAACTCCAATCATGCTCACCACAAATATTGTGGCTACCACCAATATAGTGGCCACACCACCGAGGATTGCTTCGTTCTCCGCAATGTCATTCAAGATCTCATAGATAAGAAAGAATTTTTAGTGACTAATGACGAGCATGTCAATGTAATAGAGATAGGAGAACTCGAGGGGACCACCCATTCAATCCCAATTGTGAATGGGGGCCCCAATGTTATGAATAAACTTGACAATTCTTGTTATGTAGTGACTTATGATGAAGTAATGAGGGAAGTACTAGAGAATAGGAAAAAGAATCAAGATGGGAACGTCAACATGCTAACTCGATCCGGTCGAGTCATAGCAAGCAACCCTTCCACTTCCGCACTGAGCTCATCTTCTCAAAGGCCGCAAGCTCACAACACTCCCGAAGATCCTCTACTTGTCCAACTCAAGAAAACTCAAGCCAACATCTCTATTTGGGACCTCATTTCATCCTCGAAGAAACACCGAGATCTCGTCATCCACAATCTCGATGATACATCAGTTTCTCCCGATACTACTCCCGAGGACCTCACGGCAATGATTGGTCACATTCATTTTAGCAACGTCATCACCTTTGCCGATATGGACCTTCCACCGTTTGGTTCCAACCACAACGAAGCTATTTACCTCAAGGTACGAGCAAGGGGGAGGCCCGTCTCAAGAGTCTTAGTGGACGGTGGTTCCGCACTCAATCTCATGCCTGGTAGGATCATGGGCATACTGGGGATTAAGGATTCTGATTTGAAGCCTTCTACTCAAGTAATCCCGGTTATGACAGCACCGCCCGTACAGTCATGGGTATGATCGAAATAGACATTGAGTTTTAGAGCATGATCATGTCCGTTCCATTCCACGTGCTTGATATCCCGGCCTCGTTCAACTTACTTTTGGGTCGACCATGGATTCACAATGCTAATGCCGTACCGTCAACTCTCCACCAATGTGTCAAGATCCGAAATGGTGATGAAATAGTGACCGTAATGGCTGAAAACATCACTATCCACAGAAAAGGTGAGCCCGTCCACCAAGTTCAGCATGGTCTACCAGACTCCACTCTCTCCGGCGTCTCAATCAAACGCCATTGACAAAGAAGGGGAAACGGATCATGGACCCCAGCAATCACAAAGTCCTCCGCATGATGAGGAATATGGACTACTTCCCTGGTTTAGGCTTTGGGAATATCAACAAGGAATCCTACATCCCGTGCAAGTCCCATTTGTCAAGAACACCTTCGGTTTGGGGTATGAGCCTTCAAAGAAGACTTGAAACAAGAGCAAGCGATCAAGAACGAAAAGGCCCGAGCTCGTAAAGAAGGCCGTCGTTATGAAGTCCCTAATCTAAGGCCTTACCGCAAAGACGTTGAAATGTTATTTTGTCCGCCAAGGGGAAGACGTTCCATACATGATCTTTCCCGAGCCGTGGGTTAACAATAAAGGTGTCAAAAAGCCCGGCCTCGAAATCTTCTCCGATTGTGAGATCCAAAAATCCGAAAGGGAACCAACTCCCATGTCGCCCCGTGAATGGTGGGGAAGGAAGATGACTATAGAATCCGAGACAGAAATCACTGTGGGGGAAGAACTGACAGATTTAGCCTCCATGTTCGAAGAGCTTGCCATGATGAATGAATGCCAAGTTAACGCCATCCATGACACCGTCATCATAAACAAGACTCTCAGTGAGATCCTGTCAAGCTCCGAGCCGATCAACAATTGGTATTCAACAAAAGGGCCCGTGGTATCCGAGGAATTCTTAGTCCAAGAAATGGGTTGCATACCCCGCACATCAACAAAGGAAGAGCAGCTCACACTTACTTTCGAGTCCGAGAGTGTCTCTAAATACCCTCACCCAAGAGATTTGGATGCCATAGCCGAGCGTGTGTTTCCTTTCTTTACTAATGAAAAATTTGATATTTCTGAGTACCCTGAGATTGCAAACATCATAAATGATGAATTAACTATAATGAACTTAACGAACAAGTTAATAACGATTCAAATATGATGAAATAGACCACGAAAACATAACATACTTAAATGAACTTGCTCAACAAGTCCGTAGTCGTGGTGAGAATGGTCCAAAGGCTGACGAAGAATTGCATGTTGTTAATCTGGGTACCGAAGAAGAGCCAAAAGAAACTAAGATTGGAAGCTTCTTCAAGGGGACGACATAGACAGATTGACTGCACTACTACGGGAGTTCGTGGATGTGTTCGCATGGTCATACAAAGACATGCCGGGTTTGGATAGAAAGGTAGCAGAGCACAAGATTCCGATCAGAGAAGATGCCCAGGCCAGTAAAGCAGAAGCTCAGAAAGATCAGCCAGAATGGTCTCTGCAGGTCAAGAAGAGATTGAGAAGCTCCTCAGTGTGGTTTCATCAAGGTTATTGAGTACCGACATGGTTAGCCACATTGTGACAGTCAGGAAGGCAAACGGCAAGGTTCGAGTTTGTGTAGACTTCCGGAATTTAAACAAAAGCTTCCCCAAAGGATGATTTTTCCACTCCCTAATATCGACATGCTGGTTGACTCCACTGCCGCCTATGAGGTTCGCTCATTCGTGGATGGGTACGCTGGGTACAATCAGATTCTCATGGCCGAAGAAGATCAACATAAGACAGCTTCACAACACCGTGGGGTACCTTTTGCTACACAGTCATGCCATTTAGGTTAAGAAACGCTGGGGCTTTCCTACCAAAGAGCCGTGACAGACTTGTTCCACGATATGATTCACAAAGAAATCGAGGTCTATGTGGACCGACATGATCATTCACTCTAAAGGGGCCGATGGTCAACATTTAATCGATCTCCGCAAGTTTTTCGAAAGGCTTCGTCAACACAAGATGAGGCTCAACCCTGCAAAGTGCACGTTCGGGGTTATCCGAGGCAAAGTTCTTGGTTATATGGTCACTGAAAGGGGAATTGAAGTAGACCCCTCCAAAATCAAGGCAATCATTGACATGCCTCCTCCAAAGACGCAGAAAGAGATTAAAGGTTTCATGGGCAGACTACAATACATCAGTCGGTTTGTGCACCAACTCACTTCCATGTGCGACCAATCTTCAAGTTACTCAGAAGAATGTGGCTCTAGAATGGACCGACGCGTGCCAAGAAGCCTTCGATCAAGTAAAGCATTACTTGACGTGCCCTCCTGTTCTAGTTCCGCCGCACAAGGAGAAACCTCTGTTGCTTTATCTCACTGTCATAATGAAGCCCTAGGGGCTATGTTAGCACAAGAGCAACAGAGTCCACAAGGAGAACGCCATTTATTTTGTCAGTCGCCGATTCCAAGGAGGCGAAAAGAATTACTCTGTCTTAGAGAAGTCATGTGCAGCATTGGTTTGGGTCACTCAAAAGCTCAACACTATATGGAAGCTTTTCCGATCAAGCTAGTAGCAAAGGTGGACCCGCTTCGCTACATCTTCGAGAAGCCTTTCATGTCAACAAGAATAGCCAAATGGTACTTCATGCTCGCCGCGCTATGATATCACTTACGTCACACTAAAATCCGTCAGGGGGAAAGTGTTCAGTGACCAGCTTGCCGAATTCCCGTGTGACGAAGTGAAAGGGGAAGATGTACAGTTCCCCGACGAGCATTTAATTTGTACTGCAACCGAGGAAGACAAGTGAAACTTTTTTTCGATGGCGCCGCCATAAAACACGGTTTTGGTATAGGGGTATGCTTGTCGATCAAAAGACATCTACACTCCCATTGCCATACGCCTGGAATTCGAAGCTACCAACAACATTGCCGAGTATGAAGCGTGCCATAGCAGGGATCGAAGCAGCTCTCGAAGAAACGTCACGGAACTAGATGTGTTCGCGACTCTTTGCTCCTTATCAATCAGCAATCGGGTAAATGGCGAACCCAAGACCCGACTCTCCAACAATATGGTCAGCACCTTGAAGAACTGGTTTGAACAATTCCAGAGATCACTTTCAACTACCTGCCAAGGGATAAGAATCGCTTCGCCGATGCACTGGCCACTATAGCTTCATTAGTCGAAATGCCCAAAGGGAAAATGGTGAAGCCCTTCGAAATTGCTCGAAGGACAGTCCGGCATATTGCATGAGTATCGAGATTAACGAGATGCAAACAAACTCTCCATGGTGTTCGGATATCATGAACTTCCTCAAAGAAGGCACTTATCCCGAGAATAGCAATAAGAAGTCTCAAGCAGCTCTGCAAAGGATAGCCTCTCGGTACGTACTGATTGGGGACCGAGTCTATAAAAGGCACCACGACGGGATCAATCTCTTATGCGCCAATGAGGCCGAAGCTCAAGAGATAATGTGTGAAGTGCACGAAGGAGAATGTGGACCCCACATGAATGGGTTTATGCTAGTCAAGAAGATACTTCGCATTGGTTACTATTGGAGCACTATGGCACGAGACTGTATATCGAGAAAGTCAAAAGGTGTGCCAAGTGCCAATTCCACGCTAATCTGCAACATGCTCCACCCTCACAACTTTACAACATGGTCACACCTTGGCCTTTCTCTTGTTGGGGGATAGACATCATCGGTAAAGTTCATCCTGCCGGGAGCAATGGGCAGTCATTCGTCCTAGTGGCAGTCGACTACTTCACAAAGTGGTCGAAGCACAAGCCTATCAAACCCTCAACGCCAAGAAAGTGGCCGAATTTGTAAAGATTAATATCATGTGCCGATACGGCGTGCCTCATGAATCATTTCCGACAACGGCTCTCACTTTGAGAAGGAAATGGATTGCACTTTGGTAGAATACAAGATCACCAAGCACAAGTCATCTCCTTACCGGCCCCAACCAAATGGCGCAGTCGAAGCAGCAAATAAGACCATCGAGACCATCGTCAAGAAAATAGCCTCAACAGGAAGGGATTGGCCGAGAAGCTACCATTAGCATTGTGGGGCTACCGCACATCCATACGGTCCGCAACAGGAGAAACTCCCTATGCATTGGTCTATGGTTTGTGAAGCCGTACTCCCTATCAAACTTGAAGTCCCATCTCTACGGGTCTCCTCGAGAATCAAGTCAACGAGGTCAACTGGATGAAAAGTCGATACGAACAGCTAGCCTTACTCGACGAGAAAAGGTTAAGAGCACTCGAACGCACGAGGGCATATCAGCAAAGGATGGCAGGAGCTTTCAACAAAAAAGTGAAGCCTCGAAACATCAATGTGGGAGATTTGGTCTTAAGACAACATCCTCCTAATGCCATGAATCCCCTGGGGAAATGGGGACCCCGATGGATCGGTCCGTACGTGGTCAAAAAGATACTAAGCGGTGGTGCAGTCCGGCTCGTGGATTTAGATGGTGACCAGCTGCCAAAGGAGGTCAACCTCGACAAGCTCAAGGGTTCTACGCTTAATAAACAAAGACCATTAAAAAAAAAAATCGCTCGCTAGGTTGAAACCCGCAAGGGCGGCCTAGGCAAAAATTAGAGCACGTGCAAAAAAAGAAGCCCGCTAGATTGAAAACCCGCAAGGGGCGTCTAGGCAAAAAACAGGGTGCACACAAAAAAATAAAAATGGTCTTTGTTTGTTTGAAACTACGAAGACCTGAGCCTCCCACTGGAGGAACGTAGGCAACCTTCGGGTGCGGTCTAAACTTATCAAGAAAAAAAAAAAAATGGTCTTTGTTTGTTTGAACTACGGAGACCTGAGCCTCCCAACTGGAGGACGTAGGCAACCTTTCGGGTGCGGTCTAAAACTTATCAAAAATACCCAATTCACTTCAAATAACAAAATGCAATTTTTATTCATTCAATGAATTATTCAAACCATTAAAACGGACTTATTGAGCAACAAAAGACATCAAAATATTAATCCTAAAACAAAGTGGTCTAATTGCAATCTCTTAGGGTACTAAGAAAAATCCAATTTTCTCTTAGCTTTCGAAGGACCACCCGATCGTCTCTCAATCCTTTTCTTCTTGGGTAACAAAGGAGCACTAATACGCACCGAAACTTTTCTG
Organism: Campanula takesimana; assembly: GCA_026119855.1. Classification (NCBI taxonomy): domain Eukaryota; kingdom Viridiplantae; phylum Streptophyta; class Magnoliopsida; order Asterales; family Campanulaceae; genus Campanula; species Campanula takesimana. Next base: position 908 of record JAOWBW010002116.1, on the reverse strand, counting down.
TGCTGCAACACGTCTCTAGAATAAAAGTCATCCAAAGAGTACGTACCGAAAGGGTCACGAGAATGTACTCGATCAGCAGCAGCCTCCCTATTATCTCAAAGTGCTTCTAGGCTCAAACCCCCGTCCCAACAACTCGGGACACGAAGCACATCAACCCAAGGGGTGCCACGGTAAAGGGTGCCAATAAATAGTCCCAAGTAGCTCTCGGGAAGAAAGACACTCCCCGATACAGAGGAGCGAAAGCCCAACGATTGCGGTCATCTCCCCAAGCCGACTGAAGCTCACTCGAGAAGTCAGGACCCATGTAAGCAACTGGACGAAGCATTCCATCCCTCGGAAAAGGAATTGTCTGTTGGCGACCCCCTAACTGCCGCAGAACCCCTCTGGCTGATAAAATGAAGAATCTCTCAAACCGGGTTACAACCACGTGCTGAAAACCAAGAGTCCATTCCACAAAGGACGAAGAACCCCAAGAAGGAGGACACCACTCAATATCAACGGTCCCCGAGAAGCAAAGAATTTCTTCCAACCATATTCAGATAAATCACGGATCAACAACTTCCTCCTATGAATAGCAAAAGGGAGACAAATCACCATCCGGGGAATAAATCTTGAGAGTGTTCCTGGAGCCATATGGTCAAGAGAAAAGGGCTTCCCCGACACATCTTGCCCGTCCTGTGTAACTCATCAAGGCCGTGCAACGTCTCCCCTACAATAAGAGGGATTACACTAAATTGCTGGTCCTTAGCTTGCAAAATAATCTCAGCCAACTGCGCGTCCGCAGTCCCGAAAGGTGTAAAACAGTACTTCGCTGAAGAGACAAACGGCCATGGCATTTCTTTTGAAAGATTGAACCACCGGGGTCCTCCGAGTGTAACTGAAGAACATCGGCAACTCAGTTATGTCAA
>JAOWBW010002115.1:0-125121 GCA_026119855.1 Campanula takesimana | reverse complement strand
ATTTTAGATTGTTTTAGAGTCGCCACCTATGTTTTGAGGAACATAAAGAAAAACCTATTGATTGTAGCCTAAGGTTTTAGTTACGAAAACAGAGATTCTTTGTTTTGAGGTCCGGGGTTAAGATTACGAGATGGGAAGTACCGAAAACACCCATCTCGCCCAATCTTAAGTTGGTCTTGCTTGATCAAAATCTACATAAATGAAAATGTTCTTCTTCTTCTTCTTCTTTAAGTCATAAAAATGGGGGGTTTAAAATATGATTTGGAATGTAGGAGATAACTCCTTAACCAAACCTCAATGAGATGAGGTGATCATTAGAGTCATGTCCCAAAATGATTTGGGTGATTGCACATTTGATTAAAAGTAAAAGAGAGGAGAGGAGATGAAGTAAAACAAGGAAGGAAAAGATGGACTTTTACCTACAATTTGAAGAACTTCAAACGTTGCTTGATGAGATCCTTGGAGAACCTTTAGAAAGTGATTTTTTGTCTATATAATTTTCGATCCTTGAAAATGGAGTTAAAGAGAGGTTTTTATAGGTGAAAGAGGGGTGTTTTTGGTGCCAAAACTCAGTCACCAAGAAATCCTTCCCGGGCAAAATCCTGTAAATTGAGCAAGGGAGGGAATCCTGGCAGAAATCTGTAACTGACGCCCAGAGGCGCGCGCTTCCTGCTTTGGGGGTGGGAGGCGCGCGCGCCTGGCTCCTCATGTCGGAGGCGCGCGACTCAGAGAAGGCAATTTTGACAGAATGGACTAGAAAGTCAGCCCTGTTATTCAGTTTAGTCCCTGGACTTAACGAAGTCAGTCAGGAACTTAACGGAAGTGACAGGAACTCACGAGGAACACAAAAATGAGGAGAAACACAAATAAAAAAAAATCTGTGCAATCGGGGTGAGAGGTCCAAGGCGGGGTGTCTACAGCTACAAATCCTGGGACTATCTGTATATGGCGCAGAACCAAATGATGAACCCAGTGCTTGCTCCAATGCTCCTGATTCACATGCGCCTGGATCTCATGCGCCCTCTTCCAGCCCTACTCCTGCTCCTAGCGCGCCTGTTGATATTAATTCCCTGCTTTCAAAGATTGAAGTCTTGAAGGAGTTAGTTGTCACCCACTTCAACGCCGCACACTCCAGCGCAGACAGGGCTCATATAGGATTTCCTCTGACATTGTTTCAGCGCAGGCTGCTATTGAAGCAAACTTTCAAAACGTTGCTGAAAACGTCGCTCAACAGCAAGCCATTACTCAACGCACCATTGATGAATATCAAAACATAAATGTTGGTCATTTGCGCTACCTCAGAGACGGCGTCACGGACACTCATGGTTTAGTGAACCGCGCCTATCAACTTTCCAAACAAATCCAGCGCTCCGTTTCTGAAATTGAAGAAGGATTAAAGGAGACGACGCGCCTCCTAATCCTTAGGCTTTCTTTGATTGTAAGTTAGAATTATTTTTTGTTAGTAAAACCACTTTTGAAGATAGTGATTTTAGTGCTTACTTGTTTTAGCACATCTTTTATCTTTGTTCTATTCAAAACTTGTAATCTGTAACTCCTACTTTCCAAGTTTAATGAGAACAATGCATCACTTATTATCAAAACTTTGTTCACTCAAATTCTTGTTTGTAGAACATTGAATATTGTTTAATTCATGCATCATATTGAATTGTTCATACTTTCATGCATTGAGTTTAAACTTGGTTTAAACACTCCTCAAAACTAAAATTCATACATCATTTTGAATGTGTTAAACGAATGTTTCTATCTTCCACATGTAATTCTTTATTCTTATTGGATAGAGATTAGAAATCTATATCTTGGACTAGTGTGTGCATTAACTTGAGACATGATTTACCAATTTCATTCATTGGACATGTTTTTATCAAGTATAATGTTTGTCCTTGATATAGTAGGTAATGGCATCAATCAAATAGGGGGAGATTGTTGGGTATGCCCACATATATCTCAGTTTTAATGTAATAGGATTTATTAGATTTGATTGATCCATCACCTAAGTTTTATTTCTTGGACTTTAGACCCACATGTAAGAAGTATTTATACTTCATTTTTTAGGTTGTCCATTGTTATAGACTAGGCTTAGTAATAGGGCAAGAATATCAAGATTCAAGATTCAAGAAAATCACATTTTGAGTAGAGCCATGCGCCTATGCGCCTATGCGCCATGCGCCTTCTAGCGCGCGCATATAAGCATTCTTCTAAAAAATGCTATGCGCCTCATTTAATTCTAACGCGCCATGCGCCATATGCCTTAGTGCGCGCAGTAATTATGCGCCTCTTTGCTCAACGCGCCTCAAAGTGTTTTATTCAACACTCAGTGATTTATTGAAGATTCAAAGACTTGAAGAGAATTCAAATTACGCCAATGATCCAACGGTGGTTAAATAACACGTATGCACCCGCATCTAAGGACACCTGTCCATAACGGTCATATTTATGTTATTGCTAACGGCTATAAAAGGACAAGTGCTCCACTCAATGAGCGACAGCACATCCGTCTTTCTCTGACTCACCAAGGATTTCCAACGGCTAGTTTTTGGAAGTTCACTATAAATACCCCATAACTTCAACATTTTGAAGTTGCTGAGTTTGCTAAGAACTTCAAGAATTTCTCTCTCAAAGCATTTGTTGAAGATTTGAAGATTGCCTTCGTTTTTCCAGAATTTCTCAAGAACATCTTCATACCTTCATCCTTAGCCCAGATCTTCTAGCTATAACACTTTAGTTTCATTGTGCTCTAAATCATAAAGATCTAAAGAGCCTTGAATCTAAAATCACACACTCACCTCTTTAAGTTTGATCACTTAGATCTTTCTTTTAGAGATACACCGGTTATTGTCTAGGATTTGTTCTTTCATAGAATATTAGATCTTGAGTTAGTGTATAAGCTCAAACGATTGTAATTTGTAACACTCTCTATTATATAAGATCTCCATTAGAAAATCAAGACTAACATCTTGGTAGAGGACGTAGATCATTTTCCCCAATCGAACCTCTCAAATAGCGCGTACTTATTATCTTGCTATTTCCTTTCAAGTCATATCATATCTAACTATTTGATTGTTTATTCATTGTAGATTGATTGATTGAACTGTGTTGTGTTGTTATTTCATTTGCCTTAGTTCCTTATTTCAACCACTTTGAGCCAAAATACTTAGAGTGTGTGTGCGCCCCTTTATCACACTTTGCGCCTATTTTCATTACAAATTCCGCTGTGCATTCACTCACTCACTTAGGCCGCATTTCATAACGCTACTTGATAAAGTGCGCATTTGCAATTGAGTTTATCAAGGGTACGAAAAAGAATATTAAAAACAGCTATTCACCCCCCTCTAGCTATTTTTCGTACCTTGTTGCCCTTTGGGACCAACAAGCACATACTTTTTACACAAGCAAGAAAAAGAAAAAAGAAAAAAATCTTTTTGTCGTTTTTTTTTTCTTTTTAGTTCGTGGGTGAACCATTTTAAGCATTGTGTGTTTGTTAAGACAACACAAGATCAAGTCATGTTCGATCGAAGTCGGATTACATTGTTGAATTCTGTCGTTCTTGCCGTTGTGCCCAACGAAGAGATTGATGTCTAGCCCAAGAGATTTCCCGATTGTGGGGCTCCAATAGACTTTTGATGTCGAGATACTAAGGGATTGTTGATTGTAAAGCCCCTAGAATGCCTTTGATGCCAAACTTTGAGTGACTTGCGTAGCCCCAAAATAAATCAGCTTTTGGCCATTTGAATAAATTGCTTTTGTCGATGTGAGAAGCCCCAAGCTTCGAGAGATTGCTAAGCCCAAATGTCATGTACATGTTGTTTTCGAGCTTCAAGACGGTGGGAATGTGAAGACCTTTTGATGTAAAGCCCCAAATTATCTTGGAATCGGCTCGGCATTATATTGAGAGCGGATGATAGAGATCTCCTTCTACTCTTACTGGGAGATGAATGGCCTCATTGTGGTCGGTACCCAAATAGTGGAGGGCTTATGTCAAAAGATGCAATAATGCCTTGTGGTACCGTCGAGATCGCGGACGGTAAGGTCTTAGTGTGATAAGGTCCCAAATGGATATGCTTGCTTGAGTCTTCTTGTGTTGAAATAATAACGGATCTTCGGATGCAACTCGTGCGGATGCAACTTGTACGGATGCAACTTGTGCTTTTGATCTCGGAGAAGGGGGTGTTGAATTGCAGAAACATTGGGATTGGCCATGGCATTTCCCGCCATAACCCTGTTTTGATAGAGTTTAACATATTGAATCTTTTTCCTTTTCTCTAAGACTTTCTTCATAACCTCGTCGTAAGTCACAACATAAGAATCATCAAATTCATTCATAACATTGGAGCCCTCCTTTCAAACCAGAAGACCTTTGACGTGAAGTACTAGGAGACCCTTTAAGCTTGGACCATTCCCTACGTTGCATTGCATTGAGTACCATTGCCCAAAAGATTGTCAATTGCGAAGCCCCAATATTTCCCTTTGCTTGGATTACTATAATGCTGTAGCCCAAAAGACTATAGATTGCGAAGCCCCTTGAGACCTTTGGTGCCAAAATAATTGAGGATGCCTCCAACATTGCATATGGCTTTGCTAGGGCCATTGTTGAAGGTGAAGTGATTGCATTTTTTTCTAAGGGAGCCTTTCAAACTTGATCGTAGCCCTTAGTGTGCCACCATTGATTTCAAGTAGAGGAAGGCCTATCTTTGATTGGGGAACATGCACGAGCACATATGATAAAAAGGCTTTTCATCATTCCTTTGAGAGACTTTGAGGATAGTCTCACACATCTTTCTTGAGCATAGCCCCTAGGGCTCAATAACTGTCAAATGAAGAAAAAGAAGCTCTCATTCTAGAGTCACATAGCCCCTAAGGAGTCATCATCTGTCGAGTAAGAGACTCGTCCTCGTGTTGGGGAACAAACATAAGAGGATATGGCAAGAGGTACTCCATTTCTCGGGAAGCCTTTCGACATACTGTAGGGGCATATGCTTGGAGAAGCTTGAAAACTGAGTCACACATTGTTGCCAATTTCTGTCTAAACCAATTGACTCACTGGGGACTATTTGTGCAACCTCGAACCCCATATCAATCATGAGCTCATTCTCGGATGGGCCTTTTTTCACTTGAGCCCCAATAATGCATATTGCAAGAACAACCTATCTTATGTCAATAACCAAAAATGACATTTGATTGTGCCGTATCTTGTCGAGCCTTTTGCAATACGAAGTTGACTCGGTGGGAATTGACTTGCTGAGGGAAATTCAATGTAGCACTTGTGTAGTTGTCTCATTTAGAGGTCGGGGATCTCCATTTCTCTTTCCCTTCTCTCTCTCACTCTTTTTTTTATGACGCACCCTGTTTTTTGCCTAGACCGCCCTTTTGGGTTTTTAATCTAGCGGGCATCTCTTTTGCGTCTTCATTTTGACTCGATTAATGAAGAAGTGTGCACTAACTCAAGCTGAGGGTGAGAGGCATGTGATTTTTGCGGTGGAGACCTTTTGTCACTAAAGGTGAGTGACACTGACTTGACTAGGGAAGTGGTCCCTAGTATTGACATGTATTTTTATTGAATGACTCACGAAGGAAAGTAAGTCATTAAGAGAGAAGAAAAGGAAAGCTCCAATTTGATTGCAAGAAACTGGGAGCGTTGCTGAAAGAGAAGAAGCTCCTAGACTCGACAAGAACGTGAAATGATTTCAATTCTAAGAAAGCCGTTCAATCTTGAGGTGATTAATTCATTGGCAAATGACTCGTACAAAGATGTCTTGACAAGTTCGAGATGAAAGCCGATCACCATAACGCACTAGGGCTAAACATATCTTCTTTCTTGCATGAGACCGGACCCGAAGGTTGCCTACGTTCCTCCAGTGTAGAGGCTCAGGTCACCGTAGTTCTTGTGGATGCACCTTTCGTCGTGATGGAATTGTTGCTTCGTCCTTCGTTGGTGGATGATGATGTTGATCTTGTACTTTTTTTTATTGAGGGGGATTTTTTTTTAATTTTTTTTTTTTTTGTGCTCTAACTTTTGCCTAGGTTGTTTTGAAGAGTTCAACCTAGCGAGTTTTTTTTTATCCCCCTTTGAAACATTGCTTGATTTTTCTCCATGGTTGTAGTTCCACCTTGCTTGATGTCTTGGATTTGTCGTTGATGTTGTCGCCTTCGTCACGATGTTTAGCCCCTAGGCGTTCAAGTGATGGCCTTCGTTCCAAAACTCGCTTAGACATCTTTTCATCATTTTGCCAAGAATTAAATTGAACAACTTGGAAGAGTGTATGAGGATAAGAACGACTTTTATTAAGACCGACTCAAACTTTAGCATTAACGAGAAGCAAGAAAACTTAATGCACACAAAAGAGGACTTTTGACTTTTTTTTTTTAATTCCTATTACTAGGTATAGAAAGAGAAACGGAGATTGTTGTCGTCGTCTTTGCCGTTGTAGTCTCCTTGTGGCATGATCTCTTGTTGAAGCCCCATTTCAAATCTGAGCCTCTTCCTTGATGAGTTTCTATTCACCCAAGGTAAATTCACATTGTCGATCAAATCTTGGATGATGTTTCGGAGAAGGAAGCATTCCTCGGTAATATGGCCACTGTGTTGATGATAGCCACAATATTTGTGATGGGCATGGTTGGGACGCATCGTCTTGGGTTTGTACCCTTCTAAAGGCTTGATCTTTCCACTTGCCACCAAAGTTTTAAATGCTTCGGCTTGGGTCACTCTTAGGAGAGGAGTGAAAACTCGGTTGTCGGCGGTACTTTTGTGGCTTTTGAGGGATGGGCCACTTGAGCATGTTTTACCATTGACCTTTGCCTTGTTGTCGGTGAATTCTTGTAGACGGGCTTTGAGTTCAGAAACCTCTTCATCGTGAATTTTCCTCTCGAGATCAAAGCGAGCTCGCCACAAATCGTCTTTTCGGTGGGCATCCTCGGTAAGTCTATCCATATGTTCCCTCATGGCTCTCATTATGTTGAAGATCCTTTCGTTGGACAAGAAAATGTACCCACCATTGTTGTTGTTGCCATTGGAAGCCATTGGACCTATTGAAAGAGAACGGTTGATCTTAGGATGGCCCCAGAAGCACTTTTTGAATAAAATAAATTAACCCACAAACAGAAAAAGACTCAACCATATAAGGAAAAATGACTCTCTCTTTTTTTATTTATTTACAAAAGTCAGAAGGACGTAGTCCTTTTTTGGGGTTTCTAGAAAAATAGTGGAATCGTCACACTAGTATATAGACATTCTCGCGGTCCCATATATTCATCGGATTCCACCACGCTTGTGATACCTACATGTGACGGGATTAAACTAAATTAATGTCATAAAGCATACATGCGGGGACGGATTTTTTATTTTCGTCCAGAATAACCACTTGGGGATGGAGTTTTATTTTGTCCATAATAACCACTTGTTTCTTTTGGAAACGGCATGTATGATTTGATGACATTAGCTTAGGGAAATCTCGACACATGAAAACCGACTTGGTCACGGAGTGTTAGACCCTAACTAGAATTGTGCTGGCTTGTGCTCGGCTAATGAGAGGCTTAAGGTCACCCCCGGCATGTAGTCGTGAACTACGCCACGGGTTGAGATTTACCGGTTCGAGAGATTCAAGGTCAGGTGGAGCTTGAAACTCTCTAGGACGGGCCTCGACGGGCTTGGGGTTATGGACTTGTGTGACTCGATGGTGAGCAATTCATAGAAATATGTGCATGTAATGTGAGGTCAAGCCAAGCAACAAAATATTTTTTTTTTTTCAAAGAAAGAAAAGAAAAACAAATAAGCACATAATTACAACTTTCGAATCACCCGTGTGACCGATAAAATAAACAAAAAGTAAAAGAAGTTATGTGCATGCCCGGTGCCCACACACTGTCAAAACTGTCCATTCTGTTCATTGTTCTGTTTTTAGAGAATTGCCCAAAAGCGCGTGCATTGGGCAGTGAGAGTAGGAGGCGCGCGCCTCCGAGCGAGAGAGGCCGATGCGCTCGATTCTGGGCAGTACCTGCAAATCAGTGGGTTCAAGGGATTGCCTTGACCCTAAATAAAAATTCTTTCCCCTGCAGAATTTGTTAGCCCAGAAACATGGAATTGAAGGACGAGATGAGAGGCGGGCGATTCTGGTAATTGGGGTCGGACGTGCGCGCTCTAAGCCAAGAAGGCCAGAGGCGCGCGCTTCCAACCCTTTTTATCAGAATGCCCAGAAAACAGAATAAAAAAAACACCAAAAGCAGAAACGCAAGTTTAACCCTCTAAATTATCCCCAACGGAGTCGCCACTGTAGATACCCCGGGAAAGCCCACTACTTGGCTAGAGCGGTGGAAGGATCCTAAGATGTCTAACTTGTTTTAATTGTAGAGTCGCTACCTATATTATTAAGGGAACATAAGAAAAAACCTAAATAAATAGCCTAATTTATGTACAAAACCAGAGATTCGGGAGAGAAGGGTTTGGGGGTTAGGTGATGGAGTGGGAAGTACTTAAACACCCACTCTGCCCCGCTTACGCGGGTCTTGCTACTATTGGTGTTCTAATGCTAAAAAGTCCTTCAAATAATACGAGAAATGTGCTAACAATTGTGAGGGAAAGAAAAGGGAAATAAAAGATAAATTGTTTTATTATATTAATGCTTAAAGATTACATGTCAAACTCTTCTAATAATTACATTAATATGAAATGGGAAAATTAAAGTAGAGTTGGAATGTAGGGAGATAACCTTAACCAACTTTAATGTAATAAAGTGATTAGTTGGTCATGTCCCATTTGATGGGGATTGCATACATTGACTAAGACAAGTAAAATAAAAGAAGAAGAATTAAGTACCTTTAGAAAGGAAGAACTTCAAACTTGACTGGAAAGATTTTTGTGTAGAGTTTTGTTGCTTGAATAGAATTCTCTGTCAAGAACTCTTGGAGAGAAATGTGTATAGTGTGTTTGTGAAGAAGTTTAAGTCCTTTTATAAGGTAAAAAGAGGAGGTTTTTATAGGTGAAAAAAGAGAGGAAAAGATGGCTTTTCAACCAATAAGAAAATAAAGAAAATTAAATAATAATGAAGAAATCAAATAAAATAAAGATCAAATATTTGGTTTTAAGGAAAAAGGCTAGAATATGGGATCTGGGAGTTATGAAATAAGGGGGATGAATGTGGATGTAAAAAGAGTTCTTTGTGATCAAGAAAAATGAGGGAAAAGACTGCAATCCGTAACTGTCATAATGGGAGGCGTGCGAGTCCGGCTTTAGGGGCGAGACGCGCGCGCAGACCACAAGCAGTGCCGGAGGCGCCCGCGGATGAAAAAGACAGAATAACAGAAATGACTCTAAAGTTAATTCTGCTATGCAGTTTAGTCCAAAACTAACGGAATCAGTTAGGAACATAACCGAAGTAACAGAAATTAACAAAAATAAGTTAAATAAAAATACTATGTATGCAATCGGGGTGAGAGGTCCAGGCGGGATGTCTACAGTAGGTCTAATTGGCACGTACTAATTCCTTCTACACCAATTCTTGAGTTGTTACCAACATAAATCCACTTTGTACCCTTTGGCACTCGATGGTATTCTTGGAATGCTCCTCGGTCTCTAGTTATGTGGTCCGTGGCTCCTGAGTCTACAGTCCATAAAGGATAAGAGTCAGTGAGCAATGCAAAACTAGAAACAAAGATGAAATTAGAGTTAGGGCATCGTTTTACCTCAGTTGGCATCGTGCAAAATGACATGTTCTTACCACAATTGTAACATCTCTTCTCAACTTTGTTCTTCCCTTTGCCATTGTTCGCATTACCTTTGAGATTTCTATTCTTTGCCTTATTCGGCGCCGATCCACTCCCGTTCCCCTTCCTTTGGTCATCACCTCTTCCACGCTTAAACCCAGAAGCTTTACTTGTACTCGGTTCAGCAGCAAACACTTGAGTTGAGGATTTTGAGGCTGAAAGACGCTCATCCTCCTACTCCAAGTGAGTCTGCACATCGTTAAAGGTCTTAACATGTTCATTGTGGGTGAGGTTCATCACCATATGATCCCAGTTACTAGGAAGAGAACAGAGAACAGCTTGAACCTGTTGTTCATCTGAATGAAAGTGCCCCGCAGACTTTAGCTCCCTTATCATGTTTGACATCGCCCTTAAGTGCTTCCTCAGAGAATCATTAGGACGCTTGCTTGCGTTGTCAAACTTATAAAGAAGTTTCTTCAGCTTCGTAGCTGAAGTTCCTCCAAACTTCTCTTTTAGGGCAGCCCACATATCTTTGGCAACTGAATATGTCTCATATTCACACATAAGGTCATCTTGCATACTACTCAAAAGCGTGATTCGAGCCTTTCTGTTCCGCTTCTTCCAAGCTTCGAATGCAATAAGATTCCTCCTATGTTCACCAGCGGTCCTTTCATCAGTCATAACAGGCTTATCCGTAAATTTTGTCAGAGTGTCAAGAACTTCTTGTTCTTCAAGGACATATTGGATCTTGCGGTACCACATGTCGTAGTTGTCACCATCTATAGATACCCCGGGAAACCACAACTTGGCTAGAGCGGTGAATTATCCTAGGATGTCTAACTTGTTTTAGATTGTTTAGAGTCGCCACCTATGTTTTTAAAGGAACATAAGAAAAACCTAGAAATAGCCTAATTTATGTACAAAACCAGAGATTCGGGAGAGAAGGGTTCGGGGGTTAGGTGACGGAGTGGGAAGTACTTAAGCACCCACTCCGCCCCGCTTACGGCGGGCATCCTCGACAATCCTATCAATTTGTTCCCCCATTGATTTCATTACGTTGAGTAAGCATTCGTTGGACACGAAATCATTTCCACCGTTGTTGTTGTCTCCGTTGGAAGCCATTGGACCTATTGGAAGAGCACGGTTGATCTTAGATTGGCCCCACAAACACCTTTTGAGTAAAATAAATTTAACCCACAAACACAAAAAAGACTCAACCATATAAAGAAAATGACTCTTTTTTGTTTTGTTTTTTTTTTTTTTTTTTTATTTACAAAATTCGGAAGGACGGAGTCCTTTTAGGGGTTTCTAGAAAAAATAGTGGAATCGTCACACTAGTATATAGACCTTCTCGCGGTCCATATACTCATCGGATTCCACCACGCTTGTGAGCCCTACATGTGTCGGGATTAAACTAAATTAATGTAGTAAATCATACATGCGGGGACGGATTTTTATTTCGTCGTCCAAATAGCCACTTTTGGGGACGGAGTTTTATTTCGTCCATTGAAACAAATTGGCATGTATGATTTGAAGACATTAGTTTAGGGAAATCTCGGCACATGGAAACCGACTTGAGTCACGGAGTGTTAGACCCTAGACTAAAATTGTGTGGCTTGTGATCGGCTTGAATATGAGGCTCAAAGGTCACCCCCGGCATGTAGTCATGAACTACGCCACGGGCTGAGGTTTACCGCTTCGAAAGAGCCAAGGTCGAGTAGAGCTTGAAACTTTCTAGGACGGGCCTCGACGGGTTTGAGGTTGGACTTGTGCGACTCGATAGTGAGCAGTTGATAAGAATATGTGCATGTAGTGTGAGGTCTAACATGTGACAAAACATTTTTTTTATTTTTTTTCAAAAGAAATAAAAAAAAAAAAAATAAGCACATAATTACAACTTTCGAATCACCCGTGTGACCGATAAAAATAAACAGAAAGTAAAAGAAATTGTATGCAGGCCCGGTGCCCACACACTGTCATTCTGTTCTGTTTCTGTGCACTGTTCGGTTCCAGGAATGCGCCCAGAAGCGCGCGCATTGGGTTGCCTATGTGGAAGGCGCGCGCGTGAGAGGAAGCAGGGAAGAGGCGCCCGCTTCTGGGTGAGAACCTGCAAATCAGTGGATTCAAGGGATTGCCTTGACCCTTAATTAAGAAAACTTTCCCCTGCAGTAATTGTTAGCACAGAAATATGGAATTGAAGGACAAGAAAGGAGGCGGGCGATTCTGGTAATTGGGGTCGGACGCGTGCGCTTTAGGCCAAGAAGGCCAGAGGCGCGCGCTTCCCACCCTTTTTAGCAGAATGCCCAGAAAACAGTAATAAGAACACCAAAAGTTAAGAACGCAAGTTTAACCCTCTAAATATTCCCCAGCGGAGTCTCCACTGTAGATACCCCGGGAAACCACAACTTGGCTAGAGCGGTGAATTATCCTAGGATGTCTAACTTGTTTTAGATTGTTTAGAGTCTCCACCTATATTTTTAAAGGAACATAAGAAAAACCTAGAAATAGCCTAATTTATGTACAAAACCAGAGATTCGGGAGAGAAGGGTTCGGGGGTTAGGTGACGGAGTGGGAAGTACTTAAACACCCACTCCGCCCCGCTTACGCGGGTCTTGCTACTATTGGTGTTCTAATATTTACATGTCCTTCAATTAATTAAATAGAAATGTTCTAACAATTGTGATGAGAAGAAAAGGGGAAATAAAGGGGAAATAAAATAGAATTGTTTTATTTATTTAATGATAAAGATTACATGTAACAAGTAATGTTAAAGAATTACATTAAGAGATGAAGAGGAATTAACATGGTGAATTAAAGTTAAGATTAAAATGTAGGGAGATAACCTTAACTAACTTCAATATGTGAAGTAGTCATGTTGGTCATGTCCCATTAATGGGGATTGCATACATCAAGAAGAAGAAAACAAAGGAAGAAAATGGAGTTGTACCTTGAGAAAGAGGACTTGGAACCTTGACTTGAAAGTGTTGTTGTTGTAATGAAATTGTTGTAGAACAATTTGTGTAGAGTCTTGTTACTAAGAACTCTTGTTGGGAGAATTTGTGTATAATGTAGTTGGTGAATCAAGGTTGGAGTCCCTTTCTAAGGTAGAAGATGATGGTTTTTTATAGGTAAAAAAGAGAGGGAAATGATGGAGGGAAATTGGTCATCCATGTGAAATGGAATGAGCCAATCACAAATAAGATAAATGAATAAAAGAAAAATAAAAGAAATCAAAGAAATCAAATAATAAATGAAAGAAATATTAGTTTTTTGGGAAAAGGCTTAGAATTTGGGATTGGGAGTTAATGAGAAAAGGGGGGATGAATGTGGATGTAAAAAGATGGTTTTTGTGATCAAGAAAAGATGTTTGTAAATAAGAAAAGGGAGGGAAATAAGGTGCAATCCGTTACTGCCATAATGGGAGGCGCGCGGGTCCCGCTTTAGGGGCGAGACGCGCGCGCATCCCGTTAACAGTGTCGGAAGCGCCCGCGGCAGAGAAGGACAGAATGACAGAATGACCCTAAAAGTTAACTCTGTTATGCAGTTTAGTCCAAAACTAACGGAATCAGTTAGGAACTTAACCGAAGTAACATAAATCAACAAAAATAAGTTAAATAAAAATACTTTGTATGCAATCGGGGTGAGAGGTCCAAGGCGGGGTGTCTACACCATCCAATTTGTCACCATGATTTAGCTCAGTAATTATGTTCTTATCAGAGGTCATGATTAGCAACTACATAGAGACAATAACAAAGAGAACATTATTGTCACATGTACGTTTCATTACACTTTCTTTATTACAACAATAAATGATCATTAAATTAATAATCTAACTAAGGATGCGAAATAAAAGATCACTAAGTTCACAATCAGCTTCACATTACCAAAGTCATTTCATTATTCAATCAATCATTTTCATTGTGTAATATCTTATTTCCTTAAGAGAATACTTCTTTATCTCTTAAAGATATCTTGAGCACTTAATAGCATGTTGCGTAGATTTAGCACATAGATCACTTTATGATAAAGGCTAACAATATTGCAAACACTTAACATAAGATAAATGATCCCACTCAACATAAGCAGATTTATGATTATCATTGTTAATATATATCACGTAATCATTAACAAAACATAATAATCAAACTTATTTTAAGGAACATTGAGAAAATATGGAAAATTAAACAACTTCAGAAAAATTCAGAAAAATTTCAGAAAATCTTAAACTGAAAAACATGGCTTCTGTATTTTTTTTTTCCAGATTTTTCTGACATCGGGAAGGCCCCCAAAACAGTCCGTAAGTTGACTGGTCAAACAGTTGACCAAAAGTCAAAGCCAAGAAAAATTTTCAAAACAAATCCAGAACGTAGAAAACTTAAAAACTTAGTTTCTGTATTTTTTTCATAATTTTTCGATGTCACTAAGACCTCCAAAAATAATTAACAAGATGTAATTATTGACTGCGGGACGGAACGAGTAAAAACAATCTGAGTTCTAGTCTTCTTCTTCTTCAGAGTCCACGGAAAGAATTCCCTATTTTTTTTACTCACTATGTATGTACAGTACTTCATGCACCACATAGAACAAAAAATTATATATTGTACAACATCCATCTTCTTCGACAATGAAAGTGAGAAAACCCTAGAATTTTGAAAAATCATAACTTCTTCAACTTTAATCCAAAAATCATGAAACAAAATTCTGCGAAAAGCCCTTTTAATCCTCTTTCAAACCATATCAATGATTCATACAAATTCTTAAAGCATGAAAACGAAAATTAAACCCATTTAACATGATATGGAAAATAAAACATCGAGCATGGCTTCAAAGAACAATTCGAGATCAAATCCAACAAAGGCTCTGATACCAATGTAAACTTTATAGGGATATTAATCACTTACTTGATTGATTCTTGTGCGGAAGCGTGAATCGATACCGTGGATTTTGATCACCGAATTGAACTTGGTACAATACTTCACAACGTAGGCCGGGAGCGAAATCACGAACGGAAATCACCCCCTGATTCACAACACTTGTTTGCTCATCTTGACAGCCATGGATGGGTGGGGAAAACGAAGAAGAGAGGGAGTGCAGTTTTGCGTTTTTCGTTTGCGTCGTGTCCTCCGAAAATTGCCGTAGTCTATCTTTTGAGTCGTGAAAGATAAAACAGACTCCGTAACTGCTCGTATTTAACTGCCTCCCTTTTATTTATTCATGTATTTTATTTTCTTAATAAATACAAGGAATTGGGCTTGTCTAGGTTGGGTCATCTTGGGCGGACCTAGTTTAATTCCAACTAATAAGGATATACAAAAATGATTGGAATCAAAATTAATGTTGACATAGCACAAATGTGTATCTGACTTGGCGTGGACAGGGCAGTACCATATCTTTAACGTTGTAAGTTGAAAAAATGTACGTTTCATTATTTAATGACGTAAGCAAAAGTATGTTGCCCATGTCTTTTACTAACGACTGCATTGCATTATTAAAAAAAAAACTCAAAAGTATGTAGTATATGTTGGTTGATTGATTGGCAACTGGAATATGCAGGGATAATCAACAATCAAATTGTTGAGGAATTTGGGGGGATCTCCGCATCCACTAGCCCATACTAGCAGTCATCAATATTGAGAAAATAATTCATCACATGAATAATAATATCAAAGAACAAATAACACCGATGTTTGATAACCCAGTTCATCAACATATGACTACATCTGGGGGCACTTAGCCAGGATATCATTATAATAATATATTTAAAGATTATTACAATATTAGCATATGTGCTCACATAGATCTAGCATGGCTACTCTCCAATAATAATCTCTCTCACCAATACATTATTATCTCTCCTCCCCAAGATTATACAAACATAGTCATGGCCGGGTTGTAGGATCTCCCCCCATGGCTCTCCTAGGCCCCCGGCCCCCTCCTATACACTATTTTGTATCTCTCTCTTGATATCCTAACTTTATCCTACACAAAGTAAAGTACTAAATATTATGGTGGTAGTCACAATATATTTATAGGGATACAAAACCTAATTTACCCAGAATCCCTGAGATGGACGGAGTAATATAATTCTTATCCTCCAAGAATTGTATGCCATGTGAATTTGGGAATCTACTAATTACTAGGAAACTTGTTCCAAGTTCTAATTAGACGCCTGCCATGCCACGTGAACACCAAGAAGCAAATTCCATCCAGAGTCCTCCAATGCACGGTCCACTCCATGCCATATTGTGATGTTCGGCCGAGTCACACCTTAGGTTCGGCCGAACTCCTTCCGCACCATCCCGGTTTTGACTCCTTGCCCTTCTGCGGTTTTGACCCTCTACTTTATTTTGACTCCATTCCCAACAATGTCCAACCTGGAGACATAAACCACCATTGTGACAAGCTCCTATCATACTCCCACCAGTGAATGATCCGCCAAAATATTTTACACCACCATTGTAACACCAAGCTCCTCCTTGATGATGATAAGCCTCCATTCTCCTCCACCATGAACCTCCATGCTCAAGTAATAAGGCGAGTTGAAACCAAGAGACGCTTCAACCTCTCCGTCTTAGATCCTTCTTGCCTCCCCAAATCAACTTCTACCTTTATTTCTTTGCAAGACTAACTTCGCCTTCTCCCTCCTAGATCCACTCCCCTTGCAATGCTCCCCATGAAACTCGGACACACATTGCTTCTTGCATTGTCTTCATGTGGTATTTTCTCGCTCTCTGTTAGGGCCACTTGACTCCCACTGCGTTGCAACTTTTGAGTCACTCTCCCCCCTAACATGCCGTTCATTGATATCTCTCCGTTTTACACCAATAGGCCGGTATTTACACCTCTTGCTCCCACTTGGAACGAATTTGATATAGTTGGTAGAGTAAAACATCCTCCTAACCCCCATCAGTCGTTTGCGAGAAGTTATCCTCTTCCCACGTGGTCTAACCGGCTTATAACACTCACTTTTGCATCGTCGGTTGCTTACGCAAGTTTCTGATGCATTCCTCCTTTTCTTTCATATTTTTCTCCAACCACCTTGACTGCCCAAAGATCCCTTGAACACCTCCTGATCCATCTTGATCTCTGCATTTCCAAATCCCACCTCGAATTTCTGCAGATCTCTCTTCACCTTGGATATCCCGAATTTCAAACCAAAACTCTTGATACCAGTTGTTGGGGAATTTGGGGGGATCTCCGCATCCACTAGCCCATACTAGCAATCATTAACATTGAGAAAATAATTCAACACATGAATAATGATATGAAAGAACAAATAACACCGATGTTTGATAACCCAGTTCATCAACACATGACTACATCTGGGGGCACTTAGCCAGGATATGATTATAATAATATATGTAAAGATTATTACAACATTAGCATATGCGCTCACATAGATCTAGCATGGCGACTCTCCAATAATAATCTCTCTCACCAATATATTATTATCTCTCCTCCCCAAGATTATACAAACATAGTCATGGCCGGGTTGTAGGATCGCCCCCATGGCTCTCTTAGGCCCCCAGCCCCCTCCTATACACTATTTTGTATCTCTCTCTTGATATCCTAACTTTCTCCTATACAAAGTAAAGTACTAAATATTATGGTGGTAGTCACAATATATTTATAGGGATATAAAACCTAATTTACCCAGAATCCCTGAGACGGACGGAGTAATATAATTCTTATCCTCCAAGAATTGTATGCCACGTGAATTTGGGAATCTACTAATTACTAGGAAACTTATTCTAAGTTCTAATTATACTCCTGCCATGCCACGTGAGCACCAAGAAGTAAATTCCATCTAGAGTCCTCCAATGCACGGTCCACTCCATGCCAGATTGTGATGTTCGGCCGAGTCACACCTTAGGTTCGTCCGAACTCCTTCCGCACCGTCCCGGTTTTGACTCCTCACTTTTCTGCGGTTTTGACCCTCTCCTTGTATTTGACTCCATTCACAACACAAATACACTTAAGGAATTGTACACGTCAAGATGTTGCATAAATAAGTAATCTAAGTAGGTTAACAAGTAATCCTAGTGCAGATCATTAGAAAGCTCCAACGAAGGTATTAAGATCTTTAAAATATATCATCAAGTATGGAATTCTTTTTAATATAACAAATATCCAACAGTATTAGAACGATAATGATAATGTGATGTCTGTATGATATACGACGTAAGTAACTCTAAATCAAGGAGTGTATATGTTATCACAATAGGTGGAGAAGCATTGTCACGGAAATTTTTCAAGCATACTTGTATAGCTCGATCAACAATGGAATATGAGTTTATAACAATAGATAAATTCGAAGAAGAGGTTGTATGGCTAAATAATTTCTTGGAAGATATTCTTTGTTGGAGTAAGCATTTACATGTTATCCCAGTTCATTGTGATAGTCAATCAATAATTGAAGGGGAACTGAAAAGTGTGTATAATAGTAAACCTAGACACATTTGTCGAATACATAATACCATTAGACAACTTATCTCAAATGTTGTTATCGGAGTTGACTATTTGAAGCCAAAAGATAACGCAACGGATCCATTTACAAAAGGGATAAATAGAGATTAACTTGTATAGTTGTTAACATGAATGAGTTTAAAATCCACAACAAAAGAACTCATAGCGAACACCTAACCTTGAGAATCGAAGATCCCAAAACCTTGGTTCAATGAGACAAAAAAATTATGATGTTAAGTTAAAACATTTAGAACATGTTTCACGCTCATCTCGAAAACACCCAAGTGTAAATACATTCAAAATGGGTGAAGTTAAGTTGTCAACAAATTTCATTGATTTAAATACCTAAACGGTAGACTACAACATGATACTCATTATGAAACAATCACATAAATAAGTATCAAGTAATAAGGCCGCTCCTGATTGAACACTCATGAATTAAGATACAGTGTGAAGCCAAAATGGACAATACCATGAGAACAAAAAGTGTGTTGCCATTAACGTGATAGTTTAACTATAAGATTAATTTTCTACAACCAAAACCAATTAATATTAATGAATAAGTTTGATGATTGAACTATTAGACACTTTAGAATGATAGCTGAATTATAAAACTTTAGTTTGCCCATCTTCCACACACATTGACTTAAATGGCCTAAAAAAAATTGAGGCTATGAACACTTATACACACAATGAAAAATTCATCACATGAAGCAAATCAAAATTTATTTCTCCTAAACATTACAAAAATGTTCCCCAATCCTAAATAGGACATAAATAGGAGTGAGTGCTTTTCCATGTGTCTTTTTAATTTGTTTACATTTTAGATTTGATACATGTCTTAAAAAAATGTAAAGTACTCGTAGTGGAATAGGTGTTATGAGTATAAAAAGTTAGGTTGAAATTTTAAATGATGCAGTTGTTATGAGTACGACAATTGTGTTCATTGAATAAAATATAATATAAAGTTTTCACCTTTAGTGCGGAAACAATCAAATATGGGACATTCAAAATGGCAAAAAGTAAACGGATAAAAAAGATGGATGAATATTTTTACGTGATGTAATAGTAGATATTGATAAAAATGTGGCATAATCATTGTATTAGTGGGGTACTGCTGAGACATCCATTTGAAATAATTTCCCATAAGTTCAGACGTCCAGGTGCGCATTAGTTGCAGTTATTTCTTCAGTCGAGACTTGAAACTTCGTCCTGTATTCACACCGAAATCGAGACTTGAGACTTCATCATGTATTCACATTTGTTGTTGGTATTGTTCTTATCTCTATGGACAAAACGATAGGACGAGGCTTCAATTTTGGAGAGAATAAAAGAAAGGCGCCAGAGAAAATGAAGATGATTGCGTTAGATATAGATGAAGATAAAAACGTCAGAGATGGATTTTGTCTGTAGTACACAGCCGGATCTCGGTCGGGAAGAAAAGGAGACGGAGGGAGACGCACTAGTGAGTCACTATTGGGGATATGATGTGGGATGTCACGGGAATAGACGGTTAGGAGTGGAGATAACTGAGAGAAGGGATTTCTAAGAATAGATGGTACACATTGAATTCATAAACACATTGAATAAAAAGACTCGAGAAAAGAAGAAGAAGAATTGAGGGTAGGAACACTCATATACACTGAAAATTTATCACATTAAACAAATCAAAATTTATATCTTCTAATCATTATAAAAATGTTTCGTAAGTCCTAAACATGAGTCCATACTTAATACTCCCTCTGACTTTATAATTTGTTCACACTTTACTTTGAATACATGTCTTAAGATCGATGTATAATATTAATAGTGGAGTAGTTTTATGAGTAAAAAGTGGGATAAGAATTCTGAGTGAGGTAGTTGTTGTGAGTGTTGGGTATGCTTATCACTTAACCCTCCTACTTATGTTAGAATTGATTGATACCATCACCTGTGTTTATTTTAAGGACTTTAGGACCCTATGTAAGAAGTTTTGTAACTTCATTTTTTAGCTAAGTCCTCTTTATAGACTAGGCTTAGTATCTAGGGCTGAAGCTATAATTTCATGGTAAATAGAGCAAAGGCAAAGCATGGTGCGCACACCTTCCATGCGCAGCGCATCCCTTCATGCGCAGCGCATCACCTTCTGCGCACTCCATGCGCATGAATATCATGCGCACTCAGACTTGCCTTAATTCTCACTTTCTGACCTTACCTTATGAAGCTTGGAAAGCGTCATAACAAGCTACGCTTTTGAATGAGCCAAATTTGCTGATGTGGACAAACGACAAAACAAGAACACTCAGCACACACGAAGATGGAGACGCTCCCCTTGTTTGAAATTCAAGTCTGAAGACAGCTATCACTCTTGAAGATTTTTTGAAAGCTGTCAACTTGATGTCTCCAACGGCTATAAAGGACAGCTGCGCGCCAATCACAAAGCGACAGCACATAGTTCTTGCTCTGCTCCCCAACGTCTAGTTTTTGGAGCTCAGCTATAAATAGCATGCTCATCCTCATTATCCAAGCTGCTGGTGTGTTGCTTAAGAATTGTTTAAGATTTGCTTCCAAAGAGAAACTTTGAAGATTTGAAGATTGCCTACAAGATTTCCTGATTTCTAAGATCAACCTTCATACCTTCATACTTCACCAAGCCCAGATCCTATAAAGCCTTTGTAACACCAGAATCTTGTGCTCTCCATCTCATAGATTCAAAGAGCCCATATTTCTGATACACACACACACCTCTTGAAGTTTTGATCTCATCGATCTTACTTCTAGAGATACACCGGTTATTGTCTAGGATTTTGTTCTTTCATAGATTATAGATCTTTGTGTTAGTTTTGTTCTACCTCGCTGTAACTTGTAAACTCTCTCATATAATAAGATCTCCATTAGAAATCCAAGACTAACCATCTTGGTAGAGGACGTAGATCTTTTCCCGACCGAACCTCTCCAAATAGCTTATCTATTGTTTGTGCTTTTCTTTCTACATTTAAGCTTTACTCATATATTGTTTTGTTTGATCCTTGTAGATTGTTTTGCATCGTTCGAATTGTGTTTGTGTGCCTTTTTGCCTTAGTTCCATCTTGCGCCTATCTTTAAGCTAAAACTTAGTGCGTGCGTATTTACACTTCTGCGCATACTCCCTGCGCATAAGTGATTGCTTTAAGACTTCCACTGTGCATTTCACACTCTTGCTGCGCGCTATACTTAGCCAAATTAAGAGTCGTGCGCATTTTCCATTACTTTGCAAAAGGGTTTGAAAAGAATTTTAAAAACGCTATTCACACCCCCCCCCCTCTAGCATTTTTCATACCCTTGTTGCCCTTCTGGGACCAACAAGTGGTATCAGAGCAAACACCTTTATAAAACACTTTTGTTTTTCAAGCTTAACAGCTTCGGTGCTGATTCTAAATGGCAAACTCAAAACCTATGGCAACTGCAAACTACACTCACGTTCCGGTCTTTGATGAAGATCATTTTGACGTGTGGAAATTCAGCATCTTAACTCATCTCAACTCAATCGATGAAAGACTTCATGACACCGTGGTTTATGGACCTTACATTCCTATGAAAGCGAATCCAAATCCGCGCACAAATGCTGTTCAACCAACCGTCAAGAAACCAAAGGAAGAATGGACTGAGGAAGAAACAAGAAGAGTTGCAAATGATGGCAAAGCAAGAAACATTCTCCTAATCACTCTAAGCACGGCTATGAAACAACAAGTCATGCATTATGCTACCGCCAATGTGTTGGGTTTCGATCAAACATGCGCAGCGGAATTTAGCATTTAAAATTTTAAGAAACCCAAAGCCATGGAACCGTTCATATGATTAAATCAAATACAACATAAGAATAAAGGAATAAACTAACCCTTGATGGCTATCAAATTCTCTTGGTCTTTGGTGGAGGTTTGAAGACTTGATCACGATCACAAAGCTTGAACACGAACTTTGAAGATGATGATTTTCACCCTCTAGCGGTATCCACACTTCGAACGAATATCAAAGGAGCTTCTTTGATCTTGGTTGCTAGACCAAATTGTGAAACACTTTTTCACAATCAAAAGAACTATATGGAATTTATTTTGTGTATTATTTTGTTCCTCAACCAAGAATGTCTTGGAACAAAATAAACCCTCTCTCAAACTCTTTGAGACTCACAAAATCAATCGTATTGAGTGCTGGCCGAATTTGGTCTTTTATACACAAGTATGACCTATTCCAAATAGGAAACTTGTGTCAAAATCCGTCCAAAATTCGTTTCCTAATCAAATTAGGAATCTGCCACCCGACAGTACTGTGCGGCCGCCCAAAAACCTCTGTGCGGTCGCACAACATTCTGAAACAAAACTGGTACATTTCTGAGCTAAGTGTGCGGCCGCCCAGTCCAGAATGTGCGGTCGCCCACTTCCCAGAAAGTCCAGAATTTCCAAAATTCCAATGTAGTCCTTTTTAAAGATTCGTTCTATTGTGTGTGACCCTCTAGGATTATACTAAGTTGGCAATGAGCTCAAACATGATCCCATAAGATATGATTAGGTTCTAGCAAACCGTCATACCTACCCAAATAGTATAACTAGATACAAGTTCGCATTCCTTTAGAATATGTCACAATCCCTTTGTCCACGATGTCATTGAACACAAGTCATGGTCAAACAGTCAACTTGTTTTGTTCAATACTTTCTCGATTCCGAATATGTTGATAATTCAAATGCTATTGATCCAATCAATCCATTTGAGTCCGGCCGAACATTTCATCAACATCATTCCTACGAGTGGCCCAAGCTTGACATCTCTCCGAGGAGGAACAAATCCATTTAGCTTATTATTCTTCCCTACGTGAATCCGATTATGCCAATCATACCCTTTATAACTTCCCGGTTAAAGGTAGCGTTTGAATATGTCAAACATAATGTTCATCAAGTGGAAGACTATAATAACTTCATGTCTAAGGATTCAAATGACATAACTAATATGAGATATATGTTTGACATGGACCATGACATAAATCTCATACAGCGGGTCATGTCCAGTACCTTGTTCCAAACAAGTACCCATAAATCTAACATGATCATCCCATGATCATTTAGCCTTTATACTAGTGCTTAACAAGTACTAGGGACGGAGATTATTATAAGTAAACATGAACAACAATAATAATCAAAACATCTCTTTATTGATATGAAATAAATGATAACAATTACAACGTTTATTAAACGTGCCTAGGGCACCACTACCAACAATCTCCCACTTGCCCTAGGCCCAATCTCCCATGTATCTAATGCCCATGGACCTAACATGACCATCATGTTTAGCTTGTGGAAGTCCCTTTGTTAGCGGGTCCGCAACATTGTCATCAGTAGGTACTCTGCATATATTTACGTCTCCCCTATCAATGATCTCTCGAATGATATGAAAACGCCTAAGTATGTGTTTGGATTTCTGATGTTCTCTTGGTTCCTTTGCTTGAGCAATAGCACCATTATTATCGCAATAAAGGTCTATTGGATTAGCAATACTAGGAACCACTTCAAGTTCAGTTATGAACTTCTTAATCCAAACAGCTTCCTTTGCAGCATCCGATACAGCAATATACTCAGCTTCTGTTGTAGAATCAGCGGTTGTACTTTGCTTGGAACTCTTCCAGCTTACAGCTCCACCATTTAACATAAACACAAAACCCGATTGCGATCGGCTATCATCTTTGTCAGTTTGGAAGCTTGCATCCGTGTAAGCATTTACAACGAGATCATCTTCCATTCCTCCATAGACTAAAAACGAGTCTTTAGTCCTTCTCAAGTACTTAAGAATCGCTTTTACAGCTATCCATTGATTTTCGCCAGGGTCGGATTGGTATCTACTTGTCATGCTCAAAGCATAAGACACATCCGGCCTAGTACAAATCATGGCATACATGATGGACCCAATTGCCGAAGCATATGGAACATCATTCATTTTCTCACGCTCATCTTTTGTCTTAGGACATTGAGTCTTGCTTAGAGAAACTCCATGTAACACGGGCAAGGTGCCTCTCTTAGAATTTTCCATACGGAATCTTCTAATGACCTTGTCAATGTATGTACTTTGGCTTAAACCAAGTAGCCTCTTGATCTATCTCTATAGATCTTAATGCCAAGAATATATGCGGCTTCACCCATATCTTTCATTGCGAAGCACTTTCCTAACCAAGTCTTCACAGACTGAAGTGTAGGAATGTCGTTTCCAATGAGCAATATGTCATCCACATATAAAATAAGGAATAGCACTATGCTCCCACTAATCTTCTTGTATACACAAGGCTCATCTTCGTTCTTGATGAAACCAAACTTTTTGACCGATTCATCAAAACAGAGATTCCAACTCCTTGAAGCTTGCTTCAATCCATAGATGGATCTTTGCAATTTGCATACCTTAGAATCTTGTTCAAAACCTTCTGGTTGTGTCATATACACATCCTCTTGGAGTTTTCCATTCAGGAAAGCGGTTTTGACGTCCATCTGCCATATTTCATAGTCATGATATGCGGCAATGGCAAGCAAAATTCTTATAGACTTGATCATTGCTACGGGTGAAAAGGTCTCATCATAGTCAATACCATGAACTTGCCTATAACCCTTCGCTACAAGCCTAGCTTTGTAAGTATGCACCTTCCCATCCATGTCAGTCTTCTTCTTGAAGACCCATTTGCATCCTATGGTTTTTACACCTTCGGGCGCATCAATCAAATTCCAAACTTGATTGTCTTGCATGGATTGCAATTCGGATTCCATGGCTCCAAGCCACTTGTCCGAATCAGGAGAAGACATCGCCTCTTGGTAGGTTGACGGTTCATCATTCTCAATGATTTCTACCTCATTACTATCCGTTACGAGAAATCCATATCTCTCGGGCTCGGATCGTAACCTACTAGATCTGCGAGATGCTTGTGTATTTTGAACAGGTTCCACAACTCCTTGTGGTTCTTGTTCTTGTTCCATCATTGGTTCAATGTTATTTTCTGGGTCTCGAATTTCTTCAAGATTTATTTTACTCCCACTGATTTCTTTGGAGAGAAACTCTTTCTCTAGAAAGACACCAGTTCGGGCAACAAACACTTTGCTGTCCTCTCGGTTGTAAAAGTAATATCCTTTAGTTTCCTTAGGATATCCCACGAAAATACATTTATCAGATTTGTGTGCTAGTTTATCAGAGATAAGTCTCTTGACATAAACTTCGCAACCCCAAATCCTCATGAAAGATAAACTAGGTTTCTTTCCACTCCACATCTCATATGGAGTCTTTTGAACCGATTTAGTTGGAACTTGATTTAGTGTGAAAGCAGCGGTTTCTAGAGCGTAACCCCAAAAGGATATTGGAAGATCAACTTGACTCATCATTGATCGAACCATGTCTAACAAAGTCCGATTTCTCCTCTCAGACACACCATTCCATTGTGGTGTTCCAGGTGGAGTCAATTGTGAAACTATTCCACAATTCTTTAGATGATCATCAAATTCTTGACTTAAGTATTCACCACCTCGATCTGATCTAATTGCCTTTATACTTTTGCCAAGTTGTTTTTCTACTTCATTTTGAAATATTCTAAATATCTCAAATGCTTCACTTTTATGTTTCATTAGGTAAACATACCCAAATCTACTATAATCATCAGTGAAGGTTATGAAGTATTGAAATCCTCCCCTAGCATTGCTACTTAATGGTCCGCATACATCGGAATGTATCAACCCCAATAAGTCGCTTGCCCTTTCACCCAACTTGGTAAAAGGTGTCTTAGTCATTTTTCCAAGAAGACACGACTCACAAGTGTCATATGACTCAAAGTCACATGAACCCAAAAGTCCGTCCCCATGGAGTTTTGAGATACGCTTCTCATTAATATGACCAAGACGGCAATGCCACAAATAAGTATGATTTATATCATTAGGTTTAGATTTCTTATTTACATGATAGACATTATTTTCATTCTTGATATCCAAGACATAAAGGCCATTAAATGAATTAGCAATACCATAAAGCACATCATTTAAATAAATAGAAAATTTCTTATTCTCAATAAGAAACTTAAAACCTTCATTATCCAAACAAGAAATTGAAATAATATTTCTGCTTAAATCCGGAACATAATAACAAATGTTCAAAACAAGAATTAATCCGGAAGGTAAAGTGACTTCATAAGTCCCTACGGCTAATGCAGCAACTCTTGCTCCATTCCCACGCGTAGATCTACTTCACCTTCTTTAAGCAGTCTCCTATTCTTTAGTCCCTGCACATTTAGACAAATGTGAGAACCACATCCGGTATCCAATACCCAAGAATCAGTGGTAGAAAGGAGAATATCTATCATATAGATACCTAAAGTCGACGCAGCCTTGCTGCTCTTCTTCTTCTTTTGCTCTTCCAAGAAAGCCTTGCAATTACGTTTCCAATGACCAATTTCTTGACAATGGAAACAAATTGCATCCTTTTGTGTATCGGGTTTTGCCTCAGAAGCCTTGGCAACCTTTGCCTTGCTTATCTTGGGTTTGACAACTTTTGCCTTACCCTTGCCTTTGGCACCAGGCTTCTTCCCATCATGAACCAAGAGCACAGGAGAACCTTTCTCCACAATTTTCATCTCTGCAGTTTTAAGCATCCCATGCAACTCAGAGAGATTCTTATCCATTCCATGCATGTTATAATTCATTACAAACTGATTATAACTTTTAGGCAATGAATTAAGAATGAGATCCGTGGCTAGCTCCAATGGGATTGGATAGCCAAGTTTCTCAAGGTGCTCTACATAACCTTTCATTTTAAGAAAGTGAGGACTCACTTGTTGCCCTTCATTCATTTTACTAGTAGTGAATGCAACAATGGTCTTGTACCTCTCTTGCCTAGCTTGCTCTTGAAACATGGTTCTCAACTCCACGCCTATCTCATAGGCTTCCAAATGTTCCAAACTTTGTTGGAGTTTTGAACACATAGCAGCAAGCATGAGACAACTTACATCTCTAGAATCATTACGATGTTTCTTGTAATTGTCTCTTTCTACCCTAGGGGCAGTAGGCGGTGGTTCAGCGGGGAGAGGCCCATCGAGAATGTACAACTTATCTTCTTGCCTAAGAACGATTCTTATGCTACGGATCCAATCCATAAAGTTAGTACCATTCTCTTCGAGCTTATCCTTCTCAAGGATCGATCGCAACGACATTGATTGAGTGTTATTAGTCATTATCTACAAATATGCAAAAAATTCCAAAATTTAATAAGTACCGATTTTCATTAAAGAGATTAACAATGTATTTTTCAAACAAAATACTCCCACTAAATTATATAACCTTCATATACATCCAATGTATAATATAATTTAAATGGGTTAAGATCCATCTTTAATTTAATTTCAAGTCCGCTAAGGCGGATTACACAAAATCAAATTAATTAGGTAGACAACTCTTGTCAATCATATCTCATATGACTCTTAGTTCCTTTTATGAGATTCTTTAAGAAATCCAATTTCAAATAGCATGTTAAACCTCATCTTTGCCTAGGCCCAAAACTGTTTTGACGCCCAATTAAGTCTAACCATTTTAAACGTATAGTTAATGTGTCCCGCTAGGGCGTGCCCACACTATCTATCTTGCTCATACATAAACAAATTTAATGCATCTCGCTAGGGCGAATCTACATTAAAATCACTCATGTACTAACAAGTGTTTTAATCATGGCATGGCAATAAAAGACTTAAAACATTCTTTGAAGGTTCATTACATATAGCATATAACACATTTATGAGCACATAATATAAACATGTTATACATCAAGTTTAGCCACTAAATTAATCCCATTAATTTAAGCATGGTATTTATGTGTCATTAGTTTCTCTATAATTATGAGGATGAGACTATTTCAACTTTGGTTATTATCTCCAAATCAAGACAACAAGAAGTGCGGTCGAACTAAGCCATTAGGCAACCACAATCCCGCACTAATTCAAGAACCAAGAAAGTAGTCCATGTGGCCGAAACTAAGCAATAGATGGTCTCGATGAACGTAGGCCAATTGCATTCACAATTCCACATGGATCTCCAATCATCGAATCAAGAACTTTGTTTCTTAATTTTAGCAATTATGAACCCTTCATAATTCTAACTTCGTTTTATCTTTGAAACTTTGATTGCGATCAATTTTGGGAAACACAATCTCGATGAACGCAGATTAGCCATCCAAAACTTGAACCAATCTAGGAATCACAAGACTAAAACAAATAGGAAAATCAAACCCCAAAATCCATACACAAACCAACTACCCAAAACCCATTCCAGATCAGCAAGTCTGGACTGGTTCTGTTACTGGTTCTGTTGAATCTTTCGAAAAATTCCAGATTCTGGTTTTCAACCAAAATCAGACCTTCTGATCCCCTTGTGCGGCCGCCCAAAAACCCTTGTACGGTCGCCCAAAACTGTGCGGTCGCCCAAGGCGTTTTGTGCGGTCGCCCAGTGCCATCAGAATGTGCAGAATTTTTAAGTTCGAAAATTTTGTCTCAAAATTGTTTTTCCCCGATTATTAAAACTTTGATCCAATCAAAAAATTAATAATCAACAATTCTGAATCCACCATAATTTATTTATTGCGATTGAATCGTGCGATTAAAGTTGCAAAACAATAAACCACATAAAATCACATAACACATAAACAACATATATTCCAATATTCAAATCATGCAAGGCACATAAACAATTTATATACACATAACATGATCTAGGTATTGAAATAATCAACATGAACGGGGCTCTGATACCACTGTTGGGTTTCGATCAAACATGCGCAGCGGAATTTAGCATTTAAAATTTTAAGAAACCCAAAGCCATGGAACCGTTCATATGATTAAATCAAATACAACATAAGAATAAAGGAATAAACTAACCCTTGATGGCTATCAAATTCTCTTGGTCTTTGGTGGGGGTTTGAAGACTTGATCACGATCACAAAGCTTGAACACGAACTTTGAAGATGATGATTTTCACCCTCTAGCGGTATCCACACTTCGAACGAATATCAAAGGAGCTTCTTTGATCTTGGTTGCTAGACCAAATTGTGAAACACTTTTTCACAATCAAAAGAACTATATGGAATTTATTTTGTGTATTATTTTGTTCCTCAACCAAGAATGTCTTGGAACAAAATAAAACCTCTCTCAAACTCTTTGAGACTCACAAAATCAATCGTATTGAGTGCTGGCCGAATTTGGTCTTTTATACACAAGTATGACCTATTCCAAATAGGAAAATTGTGTCAAAATCCGTCCAAAATTCGTTTCCTAATCAAATTAGGAATCTGCCACCCGACAGTACTGTGCGGCCGCCCAAAAACCTCTGTGCGGTCGCACAACATTCTGAAACAAAACTGGTACATTTCTGAGCTAAGTGTGCGGCCGCCCAGTCCAGAATGTGCGGTCGCCCACTTCCCAGAAAGTCCAGAATTTCCAAAATTCCAATGTAGTCCTTTTTAAAGATTCGTTCTATTGTGTGTGACCCTCTAGGATTATACTAAGTTGGCAATGAGCTCAAACATGATCCCATAAGATATGATTAGGTTCTAGCAAACCGTCATACCTACCCAAATAGTATAACTAGATACAAGTTCGCATTCCTTTAGAATATGTCACAATCCCTTTGTCCACGATGTCATTGAACACAAGTCATGGTCAAACAGTCAACTTGTTTTGTTCAATACTTTCTCGATTCCGAATATGTTGATAATTCAAATGCTATTGATCCAATCAATCCATTTGAGTCCGGCCGAACATTTCATCAACATCATTCCTACGAGTGGCCCAAGCTTGACATCTCTCCGAGGAGGAACAAATCCATTTAGCTTATTATTCTTCCCTACATGAATCCGATTATGCCAATCATACCCTTTATAACTTCCCGGTTAAAGGTAGCGTTTGAATATGTCAAACATAATGTTCATCAAGTGGAAGACTATAATAACTTCATGTCTAAGGATTCAAATGACATAACTAATATGAGATATATGTTTGACATGGACCATGACATAAATCTCATACAGCGGGTCATGTCCAGTACCTTGTTCCAAACAAGTACCCATAAATCTAACATGATCATCCCATGATCATTTAGCCTTTATACTAGTGCTTAACAAGTACTAGGGACGGAGATTATTATAAGTAAACATGAACAACAATAATAATCAAAACATCTCTTTATTGATATGAAATAAATGATAACAATTACAACGTTTATTAAACGTGCCTAGGGCACCACTACCAACACAATGAGTTATGGGATGCTATTGAGGAACATATAGAAGGAGACACGGTTTGCAAGGAAAACAAGAAATATGAAGTGCAAAAGAGATTCAACAATTTCTCTCAACTCCCCGGTGAAAAATTAAGACAAACTTACGAACGCTACTGTGAGATTATCAATCTATGTATTTCACTTGGCATGAAGTTTTCCAACAAATATGTGAATGTAAATTTTCTACAAGCCTTTGGATCAAGATACCTACATAAATCTAGCGCCCTTGAAGACGATGGAACTTTAGATGTATGGACTTTAAGGAACCTTTACGCAAATCTCAAAGTTTATGAGCTCAAACTTCAGCGAATTAGTGAAACTGAAGGAAAATCAAAATCCATAGCAATGGTGGCGCAAAGAGAAGAGGCGCATGTTTCTGCGCCTACGCCTACTCATGATGAGAAAAGTTCCGATCCAAAAATTTCTACTTCTGAGCTATTGGACATGGACGATGAAGACTTCGCTTTATTTGTGAAGAGATTCCAGAAGTTCAGAAAATTCACCAGCCCGGCTCAACCAACAAGTTTCAAGGATCTACAAGCAGAGCTCCTCAAAAGTTCACGAGGAGCAGTGATTCAAAAAGAAAAGAAGACCTTGTTTGTTTTAATTGCAGGAAACCAGGACACTTTGCTTCAAGCTGCCCAATTCCAAAATTTGAATATATGCAGAAGAAGAGCAGCCATACTCCCAAGTTCACTCCCAAATTTACTCGTCACAAGGGAATGGTTGCTGAAGAAGAATCACCAGCAAATAAGCAGAACACTTGGATCGAAACAGACTCAGATGAGAGCGATGAAGATTCTGATGATGGACTCGTTTGTTTGATGGCAATTGATGATGAAGTTGATACTTATGATTCTGATGATGGCTACTCCAAAGATGTTCCTGATATGAATGTCTTGAATAAACCTATCAAGAAATCTGTAGGTTTTCAAGAAGTGAAAAGGAAGAAAGGACCAACCATCAGCGAGCTAGTTTAACAAGGATTTCTCACTCCAGCTCAAAGCGATGGTGGATTGTTATTCTCACGATGTGATCTAAGTGCAAGGAACAAGTTGAGAAAAGGAGCTTACATCAGACCTCAAGTTGAACCAACTGCTCCAATCTCCAAAATCAATGATGATGAAGTGATTGCTGAACAAGAAAAATTGTTCAAAAAGGCTGAAAAGGTAATCACTAGATTTGATAGTATGAAGGAAGCTCTAGCACTATCATGTGATGAAATTTCCCAGCTTAAGTCTGAGAAATCTCTACTTAAATCTGAACTCACTCTCCTTAAGGAGAAGATAAAGAGAATGACTCCTCTTACTGTTAAAAAAACTTTTCTAACGGAACAGAACTCACTTCTTAAAGTTCAAAACGATGAATTGGTTGCTCAAATTACTGATCTTAAAAAGATTACAAATGAGTGGTCCAATTCTCGTGTCACTATGGAGAATATATTTGAGTCCCAAAAAGTCAGTGGTGATAAAAGTGACTTGGGATTCTCATCAACTAGTGACAACTTTAAATGTGATGTCTGTGCTGAAAGAGATAGTGAATTTACAAACCAGCAAACTTTTGAAATTCCCAAGGAAAAACATTCTAATTCAATGGGTAAAGGACATGAAAAAGTCAAGAGACAAACATTCCATTATGTCTACCCAACGAAGCAATTTGGGAAAGCTAATGGGAAAGATATAGCTACAGATGAATCATCCTCTAGCAAAATCCCTCTTGAAACAAAGCGCGCTCCTTCTCCGAGTGCTCATTATGCGCCTAGAAGCCTTGTGCCTCACCGCCATGCGCATCCTAGCCCTATGCGCACTCCTAGAAAAAGCGCTCCAAAATTTCAAAAGAAAGATTTTGTTATGGCCGGCTCATCTGACCCAAGGAAGAATGCTATCCCTAAGAAAAGTAAAGAGTTTGTGAAAACTCATGTGATTGGTGGCTTTCAACATTGTTCCATTTGTGATTGTTTTGGACATAAGGCTGTGGAATGCCTTTTACGATTCACTCCCAATGCCAAAGGACGTAAAATTCCTAAGGTCAAGAAAGAGTGGGTTGTCAAAAGTTGCTAACTCTTGGACCCAAAAGGAATAAAGGGGATCAGTTCTTAAATGTTTATATTTCAGGCTCCTTGCTTCATGGCTGGATCTTCAAAAGCTAAAACGTATGAATGGATTCTCGATAGTGGATGTTCAAGACACATGACTGGAGATGAATCCTTACTCGAAGATGTTCATGAAGAAAGAGGTCCCTCAGTTACATTTGGTGATAATAACAAAGGTCAAGTTGTAGCATATGGAAAGCTCAAGAAAGACAAAGTGTGCATTGAAAGAGTCTCTCTCGTCGAAGGACTCAAGCACAACTTATTATCCATATCTCAATTCTGCGACAAAGGATTAGAATTCCATTTCTCTTCAAAGCAATGTCTTATCAAGAATGGCAAAACTGGAGCTATCTTACTCACGGTTTATCGTAAGACAAATATTTACATTATTGATTTCCATAGTATGAACTCTAGTACTAATCTTTGTTTTGTAGCTAAAAGTGTAAGCGAGAACAGTTGGCTATGGCACAAACGCATGAGTCACTTGAACTTCAAATGTCTATCAAAACTCAACAGGGACAATCTTGTCAAAGGACTCCCCAAAGTTGCTGATCATCACGACAACAAATGCGCATGACAACAAATGCGCAGCTTGTCAACTAGGCAAACAAACAAAGCAGTCTTTCTCCAGCAAGACAAATCCCTCAACTTCAAAATGTTTGCAACTGCTGCACATTGATCTATTTGGACCAGTTACCACTGCAAGCATCAAAAGAAATAAGTATACTTTAGTTGTGGTGAGCGATTTCTCAAGATATACATGGGTGGAAATGATGATCTCAAAAGATGATTGTTATGACATTCTCACCACTCTATTCAGACTTCTCCAAACCCAAAAAGAAGATGACATTGTTAGTGTTCGATCCGACAATGGAACAGAATTCAAAAACAACGGTGTTGCTCGATATTGCGACGATCATGGGATAGATCACAACTTCTCAACCGCTTGAGTTCCACAACAAAATGGTGTAGTGGAAAGAAAGAATATGACGTTGATTGAAGCAGGAAAGACAATGATAGCCGAAGCGAAATTGCCTAAGTACTTTTGGGAAGAAGCTATCAACACTGCATGTTTTACTCAAAATCACTCCCTCATCAACAAACGTCACAACAAGACTCCATATGAACTATGGCATGGAAGAACTCCCAACATTGCTTTCTTCAAAATCTTTGGTTGCAAATGTTATATCCTCTACAACGGAAATGAACATAGAGGTAAATTCGACGCCAAAGCCGACGAAGGTATTTTTGTTGGGTATGCTAAACATTCTAAAGCTTTTCGTGTTTTTAATAGATCTACATTAGTGATAGTTGAATCTGTACATGTTACTTTTGATGAACATTCTCTCCTTGAGCCACATTTGGCTCCAAATGTTTCTGATGATTCTGTTGAGTCCATTGAGACAGGTGCGGACATACCAGCTGCAAATACACAAGACCAGAATGTATCAACACAAGGAAATTCATCTACATCAGTTGCGCAAAGCATTATCAATAGCGCACCAAGTAGAGCTTCAGCTGCACCTAACCATGCGCCTGGAGATTCTTCTAATGCGCATCAGTCTACTGCTGCATCTGGTGTTAATCCCACTTTCAATTCTGAACCAGTTCTTCCTCCAAATTTTGATGATTTTAATACTGGTGAAGATGTGCCAATTGAAGACCTTCAAATTACTACAACTCAACCTAACTTACCTCCTGAAGTTCGTGAAGTTAGAGATCACCCAATCACTAATATCATTGGTGATCTTCATGTTGGGGTTCGTACAAGGAGAGCTACAAACTTTGATGCTTACACTACATTTATCTCTCAAATTGAACCAAAGAAGGCTGATGAAGCGCTCCAAGATCCTAATTGGGTTGTTGCTATGCAAGAAGAACTCAATCAATTTGAACGATGTAAGGTTTGGACTCTTGTCCCAAGACCAAATAATCAAGGAGTAATTGGTACAAAATGGGTGTTTAGAAACAAGATGGATAAGAATGGAACCATCACGAGAAACAAAGCAAGATTGGTTGCACAAGGCTATAGGCAAGAAGAAGGAATTGATTATGATGAAACATTCGCGCCCGTAGAAAGACTTGAAGCTATCAGATTATTTCTAGCTTACGCCGCTCACAAGGACTTCAAGTTATATCAAATGGATGTGAAGAGTGCATTTCTGAATGGTGAACTCCAAGAACAAGTCTACGTTGCTCAACCACCTGGGTTTGAAGATTCACAATTTCCAAATCATGTCTACAAACTCCAGAAAGCTTTGTATGGACTTAAGCAAGCACCAAGAGCATGGTATGATACTCTATCCAAGTTTCTCATCGAAAAAGGCTTCACTCGCGGTAAAATCGATACCACTCTTTTCATTACCAAACATAATGGTCATAAATTACTTGTTCAAATTTATGTTGAATATATTATATTTGGTTCTACTAGTGAATTGTTGTGCAAGCGCTTTGAGAAACTAATGAAGAGCAAGTTTGAAATGAGCATGATGGGAGAAATCACATTCTTCCTCGGGCTTCAAATCAAGCAAATGTATGAAGGCATATTTATCAACCAAGCCAAATACATAAAGGACTTAATCAAGAAATTTGGACTTGAGAATGCTAAAGCATACGACACTCCAATGGCCACCGCCAACAAACTTGACAAAGACTTAAAAGGTAAAAAGGTTGATCAAACACTTAATCGAGGAATGATTGGCTCACTCCTTTATCTTACTGCTAGTAGGCCTGATATTATGTTTAGTGTTTGTGTCTGCGCACGTTATCAATCTGACCCTAGAGAAGCGCACTTAATTGCTGTCAAACGTATAATACGATATCTCTCTGGCACTGTTAACCTTGGACTTTGGTACACCAAATATTCGAACTTTAAACTTGTAGGTTATTCAGATGCGGACTACGCAGCATGCACAATTGACAGGAAAAGCACAAGCGGCACTTGTCATTTCCTTGGATATCGACTTGTGTCTTGGGCCACTAAAAAGCAAGCTGCAGTTTCTGTCTCTACAACTGAAGCAGAATATATCGCTGCTGGAAGCTGTTGCTGTCAAATTCTGTGGATGAAGCAGCAATTAGTGGACTATGACATCAAAGAAGAAAATTGTCCCATTTATTGCGACAACACTTCAACAATTGCTGTTTCTGAAAATCCTGTCATGCATTCGAAGACCAAACACATCGACATTAAATATCACTTCCTCAAAGACCACGTGGAAAAAGGGAATATACATCTAGAACACGTGGGAACCGACTATTAAATCGCCGACATTCTTACAAAAGCACTTGATGCTAAGAGGTTCATCTTTTTGAGAGGTGAAATGGGTATCCTTGAACTTAGCTAAATTTTGTCAATATGATCTGTCAATACTAATGATTTTGTTTGTGATAAAATTCTAAGTTAGATATACATCATGCACCTGCGCACAAGAAGCGCCCTTAGCTATGCGCATAAGGTAAATCAGTTGTTTCTTTATAGAAACTCTGTGCAATACATTACTGCGCATAAGTATCATGCGCATGACCCGTGGACCTAAGGTAAGTTCTCTTTTCAATAGTTTCACTTAGGTCCTTGACTTGCTGAGTCAGCATAATTTGCAAGGGTACTTGTGTAATTATTATTTTCCCTCGTCATTATTTTTGAATTTTTTGGGAAATTACCTTTCTGCCTTCTGCGCACGTCCCACCTCATTTAATGCAAAGGCATTGAGTGACGCGTATTTAATGCTCGTTGTGTTCTGATTATGACGGAATAGGAAAAGATTCTTTTTGACCATAAATGACTGACACACGCGCGCGGTTAGGCTTTTTCATGCGCGTTCCTCATTGGTCCACGTCATTCACTCATGCGCCTCACCTGCGCGTGCGCCTCACTCGCCTGACTTTCACCAACTTGTTGTCAGCGCGCCGTGACGCCATCATCCCTTTTTGATGATTATAAACCTCCTCCGCCGTCTCTCTCTCCTCTGCTCAACTTCCCTCAACCGCCTTTTCTTCTTTCTCAAATTCTGACATCTCTCTCTCTCTGTACTCATCAATCTCTCTCTACTTTTTCTAAAAATCTTCTTTATATATCATGGCTCCCAATAAATCTTCTACTACATCTTCCAAAAAGCAAGAGGATCCACAAATGGTAAGAATTTCAAACTCAAACTTTCTGTTTTTCGCCATTGAAGCTCGAAGGTCTGAGATTTTCCCCTTACTGATTTCTCTATGATTCGTTGCTCGTTTTTCAAATTATTTGATGCTACATGTTCGATTTACTCTTAGCTTTTCATTTATGTAATTTGTTTTACGATCAATGGTCATTTGATGTGTTTTCTGTGGAAATTTTGAATATTTTGTTTTTTTTATTCTCTTCGTTTTTTTTTAGATCTTGGTTGTACGTTTATGTTATTGTTGTTATGGTTTACTTGTTTGTGTGTGATTTTTCATTTCAAACATTTTGATGTGCTTTTTATGCATTTTGGAGCACTTTGACATTTTTATGTTCTTCGTGTTCTTCGTGTATTCAATACATGTTCTTCGTGTTCTTGATGAATAGTCATATGACAAGCCTTGATATGATTCTTGATTGTGTTTCTGCTTTTCGCGCCAATTTTAGGCGTTTGGTTTAAATTATGTGTTTTGAACATTTTTACCCTTTACATTTCCTATCTTTTTCTAAGTATGGAGTCTAGTTCATGCGCTGCGCATATTGCTCATGCGCATGCGCTTCTCTCCATGCGCATGTCCAGACCTAATTATCCACCTTTGTTTTGCGCAGAATCTCAATTACTTTATTCCTGGATGGGAACTTGATGTGGAAGACCTAAAACTGGATGCGCTAGGACGCTACATGGTTGAAATCATGGATAAATTTGGGATTTTGCCTCTCTTCTCCAGAGGCCAGGAC
The DNA here is from genome assembly GCA_026119855.1 of Campanula takesimana. NCBI lineage: Eukaryota > Viridiplantae > Streptophyta > Magnoliopsida > Asterales > Campanulaceae > Campanula > Campanula takesimana. The sequence goes on along the minus strand of JAOWBW010002115.1, from coordinate 87,665 downwards.
TTCATTCTTCCATCTTACATCGATGAGTTCTTCAGCAATGCAGAAGAAATTGATCGAATGTACGACGACATCTCAGTTCCTTGTCTCAAAAGTTCTATCCGTGGAGTTTCTACAACTATCAACTACTCGCATAGCAGACAGACGATGGGTTTACCAGCGTGCAATAAGAAGAAGCTACCTCAGGATGTGCAGGACAGTGTTGCGCAGAAGCTTATAAGCATTCCTACTCTGGTTGGTCAGTACAAAAACCATGATAGGAAAGATTTTAGGGAATTGATGTTCCACCTTTGCACTCTCATTGGTGACACTATCAACTGCAAAAATGGTAACAAGTCAACATTCATCAGCAAGCAATGGATGTGCTGCGTTGCCATTTACAAAAAGAAGAGGTTAAGCTGGTATGAAATTATCTTTGATAAATTAGTGCGTTGGGTGCGCGTCTACAAAAAGAAGGCAGCTGATCCAAAGAAACCAGCCAAGTACAAAATGCATTGCAGAATTCTAATTGCAATCTTCATGCGATTCCCATCAGTGGGCAAACTGGTAGAGGAGGACCCCTCTCTCAAAGTTGATGTGACTTCCACGCGCACGTATTCACGCGCATTTCTTTAGAATTTCCGCCGTGAAGTAAACAACTTTGATTACTGTATGTACTGGGCTGCTGACCCCATTGAAGTGTTTGAAGATATTCATCATGAAAATCAAGGATCGCCTCCTGTATCTAGTGGTGAGATTTATGAGGCATCTTTAACTGAATCTGATTCTGAAAACGAATCCTTCTTTGAGACGGTCCCAAGCAAAGTAGTTGACAAAGAAAAGGCAAGGGTATTGCTGCTGATGCGCCTCTGCGCAAGAAAAGGAAGGCCAGCAAATCTACAGCTGCCCTAGGAATTAAAATCAACGAGCCTACTGCTCAAACTCCAAAGCGCAAGGCTACTGCTGAGCCTGAGCCTCCAATGAGATCGAAGAAACCTAAGGCTACTAAGCCTAAAGAAAAGAAGAAGGAAAAGATGAAGAAGAAAGCCAACAGTTCAAGAACCCTACTGGATGAGTCTGATGAAGACATCCAAGTAAAAGCTGATGTTGATGCTGCGCCTCCTCCTACTGCTCCAGAATCAAAGCGCACATCTACTCCTCCTACTGCGCCCATGGAAGAAGATATTTTTGAGGGTGCATTCAATGATCCTTTTTTGAGCCCTTCTAAATCTTCTGGAACCTCAAAGGATGCACCGCCTCAGGGGGAGATTCCCAAGGATGCGCACAAGGAAACTTCTAGCGAGGATGAAATTCCTCTATCTACTAAGAAACGCGCTCCCAAGGCTAAGTTCATCCCAAAGCGCAGGGTTAAATCAAAGGCATCAAAGAAGCGAGCTACAAAGCATCCAAAGGACTTATCTGAAGTTGAATCTGATTCACAGCGCCCTGATTTGAAAGCGCGTGAAGCTGCCAGGAAAGCTCGGTTGGAATCTATTGCGCAAAGGAATACTGCGCAGCAAGCCTCACCCATTTTCATTGATGATGAAGGCTTTGCTCATGATGCACCTGATCCAACTGTGGACCCTGATGCGCCTATAATTGATGATGCTGCGGATTCCAGTTCAGAAGATTATGCTGCTCATCAATCTCCAATTCGTGAGCATACATCTCATGTTTATACGCAAGCACCCACAACTGTTGACACTCCAATTTTCACTCCTGATGCTATCAATGCGCACACCACTGGGGCTTCTCAAACTTCTCCAATAGTTATCCCTTTGGTGACTCCAGCAACTGCTCCCTCTGATCCCTCCAATTCAGCATCAGACATACGTCAAATCTTGGCCATGCTCCAGACTATCCTGGCTAATCAATTTGCGCGCAAACCCAGCAAGGTGGTCACTGCGCAAACCAAGATTCAAGAGCAACTGGATGCGCAGTCTATAAGGCTCGATGCGCAAGCCAGTTTCCTTCAGGCTATTGATTGTGCCATTAAGGGGGAGTGTTCTGCAACAAAGGCAACCAGTTCTGAAGCTATGCCTCCTCCCTCAGGTTCTGCTGCTGCGCATGCATCTGGTTCTAGTGCTGCACCCTCTCAAGATTTTGATCTACTGCGCCAAGATATCCAGCATGACTTCGGCATCATCTCTTCTGCACTCACTAAGATCCCCTCTGTGCATGGGTTGAATGAAGCTTTGTTTTCCTTAGCCAAAACCATCACAGAAATCATTCAGATTGAGTCTGCCAAAGTCATAAAGTCTATTGACAATTTTGCGCCTACTGCCGCCAGCCCCTCCTCCATTGATGCGCTCAAATCTCATATGACTGACTGCTTAGTTCAGTTCAGTGATACTTTCAATGGAAGAATGAACCAGGCTATGCTAGATATGCAAGCCAGTCAGAACATGGTTCAGGTAGAGCTAACCAAGACTTTGATTGATGCGCAGAAAGAAATTCAAGACTCCATAGCTACGTCCCTTCAATCGTTTGGAAATCAGATGGGGGCATTTGAAAATTGCTTTAACAGGATTTCTAAAGACATCCAGAGAGATAATGAGCTGATGCGCGACGGTATGAAGACTCATGTGAATCTAGTGGTGGAATACAACGCCAAGTTTCAGCAACTGAAGATTGAGTTGATGAACAAGTTTACCAGCTTGCAGAATGAGATGCGCGAAGCACTGCAGCGAATTCAAATAGACTAGACTTTGTAATCTTTTTGTTTTGCTGCACAATTGTATGTTTTTGATGCGCAAGGTCTTTTGCTTTTGATTTTTCTTCCATTGTAAAACTTGTACCCTGTAACTCTTACCTTTCAAGTTTTAATGAGAAGAATGCATCATTGCGCTTTCACAATACCTTGTTCAATTCAAACTTTTCGTTTGTGGAACATTGCATATCTTATAAACTTCATGAGCATATCCTTAACAGCTCATATTTCATTGCATGATGTTTAAACATTCAGTTTAAACGCATACTAAACTTAAACTCATATTATTTGTATGCTCTGAATGATATTTCTGTCTTTCCTATATTGTAAGCTAATTTCTTTTGGATAGATTAGAAATCTATAGCATTGGCTAGTGTGTACATTGACTTGAGACATGATTTACCATTTTTTATTCTTATGGACATGTTATTATCAAGTACAATGAATTGCCTTTGTTATAGTAGGTAATGGCATCAATCATTTAGAGGGAGATTGTTGGGTATGCTTATCACTTAACCCTCCTACTTATGTTAGAATTGATTGATACCATCACCTGTGTTTATTTTAAGGACTTTAGGACCCTATGTAAGAAGTTTTGTAACTTCATTTTTTAGCTAAGTCCTCTTTATAGACTAGGCTTAGTATCTAGGGCTGAAGCTATAATTTCATGGTAAATAGAGCAAAGGCAAAGCATGGTGCGCACACCTTCCATGCGCAGCGCATCCCTTCATGCGCAGCGCATCACTTTCTGCGCACTCCATGCGCATGAATCTCATGCGCACTCAGACTTGCCTTAATTCTCACTTTCTGACCTTACCTTATGAAGCTTGGAAAGCGTCATAACAAGCTACGCTTTTGAATGAGCCAAATTTTCTGATGTGGACAAACGACAAAACAAGAACACTCAGCACACACGAAGATGGAGACGCTCCCCTTGTTTGAAATTCAAATCTGAAGACAGTTGTCACTCTTGAAGATTTTTTGAAAGTTGTCAACTTGATGTCTCCAACGGCTATAAAGGACAGCTGCGCGCCAAGCACAAAGCGACAGCACATAGTCCTTGCTCTGCTCCCCAACGGCTAGTTTTTGGAGCTCAGCTATAAATAGCATGCTCATCCTCATTTTCCAAGCTGCTGGTGTGTTGCTTGAGAATTGCTTAAGATTTTCTTCCAAAGAGAAACTTTGAAGATTTGAAGATTGCCTACAAGATTTCCTGATTTCTAAGATCAACCTTCATACCTTCATACTTCACCAAGCCCAGATCCTATAAAGCCTTTGTAACATCAGAATCTTGTGCTCTCCATCTCATAGATTCAAAGAGCCCAGATTTCTGATACACACACACACCTCTTGAAGTTTCGATCTCATCGATCTTACTTCTAGAGATACACCGGTTATTGTCTAGGATTTTGTTCTTTCATAGATTATAGATCTTTGAGTTAGTTTTGTTCTACCTCGCTGTAACTTGTAAACTCTCTCATATAATAATATCTCCATTAGAAATCCAAGACTAACCATCTTGGTAGAGGACGTAGATCTTTTCCCGATCGAACCTCTCCAAATAGCTTATCTATTGTTTGTGCTTTTCTTTCTACATTTAAGCTTTACTCATATATTGTTTTGTTTAATCCTTGTAGATTGTCTTGCATCGTTCGAATTGTGTTTGTGTGCCTTTTTGCCTTAGTTCCATCTTGCGCCTATCTTTAAGCTAAAACTTAGTGCGTGCGTAATTACACTTCTGCGCATACTCCCTGTGCATAAGTGATTGCTTTAAGACTTCCGCTGTGCATTTCACACTCTTTTTGCGCGCTATACTTAGCCAAATTAAGAGTCGTGCGCATTTGCCATTACTTTGCAAAAGGGTTTGAAAAGAATTTTAAAAACGCTATTCACCCCCCCCCCCCCTCTAGCATTTTTCATACCCTTGTTGCCCTTCTGGGACCAACAGTGAGTATGACAAGTAAGTCCCTTGGTAAAATATATTATAATAGTTTTCATTTTTAATGTGTGAACAATCAAATGGGACATCTAAGATGGCAAAAAGTGAACATATAAACAAAGCGGAGGAAGTATGTTATGTGATGTTGTTAGGATTCACTATTTTGAACCGCCCTACTTGATTTGATTGAGCCATTCCACGTGTCTTTTTATGAACTATAGGGAAAATGTAATGAAGTTTTATACTTCAATTTTTAGATAAGTCCATTTATAGATTTTTATTTGTCATAGGCTGAGATATGTTCGGTTTGTCCCTAAGCGGTTTGGTCATTCAAACTGCACTCTTTGCGATATTCAGACCGCCTACATGGAGCCGCATTATTCATGAAACCGCGTTCAGCAGTTTCGATGAAACCGCACTTCAAGTCCTTCATGGAACTGCTCCAGCTTCTTTGGAAGAACCGCATATCATTTATTAAAGAATTCAAGTGTTATCATTTATTCCCCAAGACAAACATTCCCTTTCTAATCATAAAGGAATGTTTTATGATTTGACATATAAGTTCGAGTTAACTTGGATTTTCTGCAAGGAATGTCGGTTTTGTCCAGTAAATTCAAATGTTTATTGTTAGTCATTTCTCTGCAATAAAAGACAATGTCAGGTAGTGGTGCAACAACTACTTAGGACTACAAGACAAAACAAATGACGAAAATGACAGCTCAACTAATAGGATTTTGACAGCAGTTGTACCTTCAAGATTTGGATCAGATTATTGTCCAATAGTCACAAGACTGCTCTCACTATAAATAGCCTCCATTTCTCGACAATGAAAGTTGCTGAGCTTTCAAGAGAGAAAATTCCCTAGTGTTGAAAAGTTTGCTTTGAGATTTTACCCAGATATTCAAACCTTCATAGATCTCCTTAGCAAACCCAAAATTCTTCATAAAGCTTCAAGCCAAACAACCATCATTTCTCAGCCTTGTATCACGAAATTTTTCTTATGCTCATCTTCACTTAGATCTTTAGAGCATTTGATTTATTTCCCACACACACACCTGAATTGTATGATTAGATAGATTATACTATTCGAAAACACCGATTTTTAGAATAGCTTTGATAGGTTATATTGTATGTTTAGAGTTTAGATTCATCTTTGTAATCTTGTAAAAGCTCCTCTAAATTAATACAAGTCTAGTAGCTATTAGAAAATCCTAGACTAACCATCTAGGTAGAAGACGTAGTTCATTCAAGAAAGAACCTCTCCAAATTGGTGTGTTTCATCTTTAATTTTCTGATTTGTTCTTTACTTTCTTGTTTGTGGTTTCTCACAAGTTCTTACTATGACATGATCTAAAAAATGACAAGTGTTTTCCTTTGATCCTTAAGTTTTAATTATCTTGTGCATCATATTGTTTTTCAACCCACTCAAGCCGCCCAACTCTTTATCTATCCATTTTAGCCAAACCGCAAACCTCCGCTGTGCATTTTATCTATTCGGTTTTCTGCTTTGAACCACAGTTGGCTAAATTGATAAGTACTCAGTTGAATTTTATAAGAGTATTTTCAAAAAAGTTGAAACTGCTATTTACCCTCCCCCCGGCTCTCTAGCGATTCTATACCCTTATTGCCTTTTGGGACCAACAAGTTGTATCAGAGCATATCCACCAAAATTTATTTTACAAGCTTAACTGCTTGGGTGCTGATCCAATGGCAAACGTAAACACCCATATGATGCAGACATCCAATTCGAATCACTTGTTGATTCTGGATGAAGATATTTTTATCTTTTGGAAAGATAGGATGATGAAACACATGATTTCAGTTGATCATAGACTATGGACTGTGGTTGTGGATGGACTATACATTCCTATAAAAGCTAACCCACGTGCAGATACTACTGGACAACCTGCTAAAATCATAAAGCTGGAAAGCGAGTGGACCGATGTAGATCGCAACAATGTGGACTTTGATGTAAAATCTATGTCTATGCTTGTCTCAACTATTGATCTAAGGACTCACTCAAATGAGCTGCACTGCAAAACCGCAAAGGAAACTTGGGATGCAATAGTTGACTTTTTGGAAGGATATGCTGATACCAAGAAGAACCGTCTCTACCAACAGAGAAGACTATTTGATTATTATGTCAAGGATCCATATGAATTTCTTTGTCAATGCTATGAGCGGTTCATTGAAATTTTCAATGTATGTTTCTCACTAGGTAATGTCTACTCCAATACATACTTGAATATGAGATTCATGCAAGCCCTTGGTAGAAAATGGCTGATTAAGACTACAAATATAGAAGACAACAATGACCTTGAAGCTCTTGATCTTCGTCATTTATATGCCATGCTGAAGGTATTTGAATTCAAGCTTGAAAAGGTCAATAAAACCGAAAACATATTCAAAACCCTTTCTCTAGCCGCATTCAACAATACCTCATCTCCAACCTATAATCAAGACCACCATCAAGCCGCACCTTATCTCCACTTACAAGCCGCTCCTCCTAATCAGAATGTCCCCAGATATAATCCTCCAACTGCATCATTAGAGTACTATCGACATTCTCATCAACCTTATCCACAATCTCATCACCCTTACCAACAATCTCATAAATCCTACACTCCATCTAAATGTTATTATCCTCAGAGTGTAGCATCTCAATCATCATGCTTTAGTCAATTTGATTTTGATAACATGGATAATGAAGAATTTGCCTTCTATGAAAAAAAATACACAAAGTTTAAGAAGAACAACAGAGCTCAGTTTCCATCCAAAAGCCCTGCAAAGTTTGTCCCTCCAACAAGATTCAACAAAAATGCCGATGCTAAGAAAAGGGATGACTTAGTGTGTTACAATTGCAGACAGCCAGATCACTTTGCTTCGAGTTGTCCCAAGCCGCGCTATGAAGCCGCACCAGCTAAAAAACCGTTCAACAAGACATTCATAAAGAGAAGAGGAATGGTAGCTAAACAAGGAGACCAACCGATTACGTGGATGGGTTCTGATTCTGATGAAAATGATTAAGAAGAAGAAATTTCTAATTTGTGCCTCATAGACATTGAAGTAAGGTATGAAACTGATGAAGTCTTCCACTGCCAGTTCAACAACAAATGAAGTCAGTTTCACCAAAGACTCCTGAGGCAATAGCAATCAAGACTCCAACAACACCAAACTCCTATCCTGAGGTTGAAGTAGGGCAAACTCATGATGACCAGGTACTTGAACATGCTAACCTTCTTTGTCAACAACACACAGTGCTTAAAAAGGCATATAAATTAATGGCTACGAAACTTGAAGATTCCCAAAAAGAATGTAAGTCCCACAAGGAGAAAATTGAAAGCCTCAAGTTTCAAATTGCTGGGATTTCATCTATTGAGGAAGAAAAAAGCTATCTCAAGGACAGAGTTGAGGAACTCCTAACCCAAATCTAAGAGCTAACTGCACAAACGGATGAACTTCAAAAAGTGACCGATGTGTGGACTAAGTCTGGAGTCAGTGTGGAACAAATTCTGAATTCACAAATTCCAAGTTCGGATAAAAGTGGATTGGGATTCAAAACCAGTGATGGGTGAAATTTCCTTGCCTCTGTGCTCAAGGTGGTATGCTACCCCCTGAACAAACCAATTAAATTCCCAAAGTTAATCATGATGGTAAAAAAGTGCTCTAAGAAAGAAATTAAGCAACAAAATTATTTCTTTGAGTATCCTAAACACCAGACTGGGAAAGATTCTAAGTGGAAAGAAAAATCCACAGAAGTTGCGGCTGACAAGGAAGTACTGAGTGATGAAACCGCTCTATATCAGTACAAGGAATACCCTGTAGTATATCCCAAAACCGCACCAAAGAGAAAGGTTGAGCTCAAGAAAATGATCTTTGTCAAAGCCAAAACTTTTGACCCAGTAAAACATGTGAAACCGAAGAATAGTAAGGGGTTTGTAAAACTGCAACCAAAACCGAGTTTTATTCATTGTGCTGTTTGTGCCGATTATGGTCATGGTGCTTCTCATTGTCTTTTAAGGTTCACACCCAATGCCAAGGGAAATAAAAATCCTAAGGTCAAACAAGTGTGTATCCCAAAAAGCTGCTAACCCTAGGACTCAAGGAATAAAGGGGACCAAATCTTTCCTGTCTTACTATTCAGATATTATGCTTTATGGCTGGTAATACAAAGAAGAAGAAGGATCTTTGGTACTTGGACAGCGGCTCATCTCGTCACATGACCGGAGATGATGAACTTCTTTGTGATATCATTAAAATGAAAGCCCCCCAGTAGTATTTGGTAATAATAAGAAAGGAGAAACTGTAGGATATGGAGCAATCAAACGAGGAAAGGTGACCATAGAAAATGTGTCACTAGTAGAAGGACTCATGCACAACCTTCTCTCCATATATCAGTTTTGTGACAAAGGAATTAACTGCAACTTTACTTCAACAAAATGCTTTATCAAGGATGCTTCTTCCGGAGTTACTCTACGGACTGGTTATAGAACAGGTGGTGTGTATATGATAGATTTAAGCAATGTTATATCTATTGATGAACTATGTTTCGTAGCAAAAAATGTTAGTAAAAGAAACTGGTTATGGCATAAGCGGCTCAACCACTTGAACTTCAAATACTTAGCAAAACTGCAAAGGGATGGCCTTATAAAGGGACTAGCTAAAGTGGCTGACCATCATGATAAGAAATGCAAAGCATGCCAACTTGGTGAGCAGCCCAAACAGTCTTTCCCCAGCAAAACCGTACCTTGAACGAACCGCTGCTTATAAATGCTTCACATGGACTTATTTAGACCTGTCCCAACCACAAGTATATGAGGAAACTGCTATACCTTGGTGGTTGTTGATAATTATTCAATATATACATGGGTGGAAATGATGGCCTCAAAAAATGATACTTATGGCATCGTAACCGCTCTCTTTAGACAGCTCCAAACTTAAAAATTGGATGACATTGTTAGTGTGCGTTCAGATAATAGAACCGAATTTACAAACAATAGTGTTGCCCAATAATGTGATGATCATGGAATTAATCATAACTTCTCTGCCGCTGGGGTCCCACAACAAATTGGAGTAGTTGAAAGAAAGAATAGGACTTTGATTGAAGCTAGGAAAACCATGATTGCAGAAGCAAAGCTTCCCAAGTATTTCTAGGCCGAAGCAGTTAATACAACTTTTTTCACTCAGAACCTCTCCCTCATCATCAAATCCCATAATAAAACTCCTTATGAATTGTGGAGAGGCAGACCACCTAACATTGCCTTTTTCAAGATATTTGGATGCAAATGTTATATCTTATACAATAGCAGAAAGCATCGAGGTAAATTTGATGCTAAAGCTGATGAAGGTATCTTCGTTGGTTACGTAAAATATTCCAAAGCTTTTCGTTGTTTCAATAAGACATCTTTTAAAATTGTTGAGTCTGTCTATGTTACATTCGATGAACATGATCTTCTTGAGACACATATGACTCCAAATATTGCTGATGATTTTAATGATTTTGAGACAGGTACAAATTATCCAAATCATACAGCTACTGATGACTAACCTACTCAAACCGCTCCATCTGGTCCTACATCCGAACCCAATCAAACCACTCATGGTGTTGCTACAGAACCGCTGTCTTCTGATCCCATTCAAGTAGTTCAACCAGTTCCAACACTCACCTTCAATGAAGATTTCAATGATTATCAAGAAGATCCTCCTTAAGAAAATCTTCAAGAAATAGTGGTTCATGAAAACCTCCCTCCAGAAATCAATAAGCATAGAGACCATCCAACAACAAATGTTATTGGTCCTATTAATTTTGGTGTTCGAACAAGAGGTAGCATAACTCATAGAGATAACCACAGCTTGTTCTCAACTGCCCTATTATCTCAAATGGAACCGGAGAAGGTTGAGGAAGCTCTAAGTGATCCAAGTTGGGTAGCTCCTATGCAAGAAGAGCTTAATCAATTTAAAAGATGTAGAGTTTGGACTCTAGTTCCAAGCCCCAAGGATCACATTGTAATTGGAAGAAAATGAGTGTACAGAAACAAGATGGATGAAAATGGTACTATAACAAGAAACAAAACTTGGTTGGTTGCTCAAGGTTATAGGCAAGAAGAAGGAATAGATTATGATGAAACCTTTTCCCCTGTAGCCAGACTTGAATCCATTAGATTGTTCTTGGCATATGCATCCTTCAAGAAATTCAAGCTATATTAAATAGATGTGAAGAGTTCATTTTTAAATGGTGAACTACAAGAGGAAGTCTATGTAGCCCAACCGCCAGGATTTGAAGACAACAAATTCCCTCATTATGTCTTCAAGCTCAAGAAGGCATTATATAGACTCAAGCAAGCTCCAAGAGCATGGTATGACACTCTATCTAAATTTCTTATTGAACAAGGCTTCTCTCGAGGTAAAATTAACAAAACTCTATTTATTGCTAAACACAAAGGTCACTCTTTATTAGTTCAGATTTATGTTGATGATATTATTTTTGGTTCTACTAATTAAACTATGTGTGTTAAGTTTGAGAAGCTAATGAAAGGTAAATTTGAGATGAGTATGATGGGAGAGTTGACATTCTTTCTCAGACTCCAAATCAAGCAATGTCATGATGTTGCTCTCAAATTCTCTGGATGAAACAATAGTTGGAAGATTATGGAGTATTTGAAAAGAATTGCCCTATCTTTTGTGATAGCAATGCAGCTATATCTATTTCCAACAATCCAGTTCAACACTCAAAAACCAAGCACATTGACATTAGATATCACTTCCTCAAAGACCATGTTGAAAAGAAGATATTTTTCTAGTAAAGGTGGGAACAGATGATTAAATTGCAGACATCCTCACCAAACCACTGGAAAATAACAGGTTCTTTCATTTAAGAGGAGAAATGGGTATGTTGGAACTAAATTAATATTTCTTGTCCATTTATTTCTTATTTCTAATAATGTTTGTTAAGTATTTTGGCTATACTTAGAAAATACAAAAATAGCTTGCGGTTCTTTCAACATTGAAACCGCATAAATAAAGAAACAGTAGTAGTAATCAAGTCAAACCGCTGATTGAAAGAGGTAGGTATCAGTTTGTTCCAAACCGAACCAAGGAAACCGTATCGTCAGTTTACGCTAGTGAAACCACTGATAAACATGTGAGACATTGGTATGATCCAAACCGTATCAAGAGAACAAGTATGTCGGATTGCTTACCACCAGCCATCATGGCCGCTCCACTACCCGAGACAGTTACATATGAGTATAAAAGACAAATCCTTCTCTCATTTTACCTTTTTACTTTCTTCCTTATTTGGCAAACCATTTTTTCTCTCTCTACTGTTCACCGTACTTTCGCTGTTCTAACTTTCCATTACTTATAAACAAATCAAAATGGCACCTAAGAAATCCACTCTATCTATTGATGCTACTCATTCTACATCTAAATCTACTAAGCCGGATATGGTATGGATTCTTGAACCCTTCTCTCAGCAATTTAATTTTTGTTTCATGTCCGCCATTGTTAAAGCTTAAAAGCTTATTCATATTCTGTGATATTTTCTTGCTTTTTCTTCGAATTTTTGGTTGGATATTGATTATGAATACTTATATATGCTGATTACTTGGTTTATTTGTTGATTTCTATTCAAATTTGGACAAAATCATGTTTTGGATTTTTCGGTGTTCTTCGCGATTTTGTCAGATTCTGGGTTCATTTTTCTGTTATTTGAAGCTATGTGTTTAGAACTTTGTCATAATCTTCTTCTTAGGATCATTTTAGTATAATCCTTTCATGTTTTGGTTAAGTTCTTGAAAATCATGTTCATACTCTGTTCTTGATGTTCTTCATGTTCTTCAGGCATTCAAAACCTTTTTCAAAACTCAGTCTATTTAATCCTTATGTCATGCGTAGTAGTAATTAATTTGTGTTTTTACTTTTTACCGTTCTTTATTTACTACTTGTTTGAACCGCATGTATATGTAGTTAGGATTCTCTAGCTATGGTTTTGTAAGCCTTGCTCAAACCACATGGTCTGATCCTCTTTGGATCAAACCGCCCTTCAACATCAATTCTTTCTAGCTTTGATTATTTTCTTAGGATACAACAAACTTTGTGCTTGGATCAAGAATACTTGAGAATGAATTCAAGTAGGATGCAGTTGGAAGGGAACTGCTGAGGGTACTGACAAAGTCGAAGATTAAGCCGCTGTTTGAACTAGTGAGCTGCGGTTTGTCCCCCTCATTTGTTCAAAATTCTTCGATAATGGAGTCAAGTCTAGTAGTCCTATGCTGAATGAAAAAGGGGTTGAGATAAAATATTTGGAGACAAATGAGATCATGATTGAAGATGCCATCAGATCCAAAGTCTGTGGTAAACCCTTCGTGCTAACCGCAACCAAGATTGGTGCCTTAGCTAAGCTTGAATTTTCTGGAGAGATGAGCACCAGTACTGAAATGGTGGCTAACACTACAATGGAGTTGATTGGAATGAGGAAATTTTCAACTTGGAACTCAGCTAAGAAAGATTTTAATGAGCTGATGACCCACATCTGTGATTTGGTAGACAGTGGGGTGATGTCCAACAATGGGAATCACAACAACTTTACTTTTGAACAGTACAATTATTGTGTGGATATCTACAAGGGCAAGCAGGTTCACTAGCCCAAGATAATCATGAATGCGTTGATCAATGCCCTGAACCGACATCATGCGGACAAAGCCGCAAAGAAGTCAAAAATTAGAACTCATTGTCGGCTGATAACCAAGTTCCTGAACAAAGACAAAGATGTCTTTAATTTCTCAATGTCAAATCCTTCCTACTGGATTTCCCCAGTTGACAAGACTGTCTGTGGAGATGCTAAGTTTGATGCGTTCAGAACTAAGTTTGGATGGCGGTTTGCCCAAGCAATTTGGAATGCTGACCCCTTACCAGTTGAGGAAAGGGGCCCTTACCCTGAAGCCAGATTGAACAAATCAGGGAAACCGTACACTGGGCAGATTTTAGACTTGACTGAGGCAAGTCAAAGAATAGAGGAAGCTCAGAAGGCTACTCTTGAAATATTGGGGTTATAAGATATTGCGAAGGATGCTCTAGCCGAGGGGGAGGCTGTGACTAAAAAAGAGCATACAGTTGAGGGGGAGTCTGTAGTTCGATCCAAACCTGCGGCTCAGCCTAAGGAAACCGCAGTGCCAAGAAAGAGAAAAGGAAGTTTGACAATTCATTCCAAAATTACAAAGGATGGCTTTGTGAATACCCCTTTCCGAATGCAGCGACGCATGGGAAGTTTCTTATTTTTATCTTATTTATGGGACATGATATTCAAGTTGGCATTTAACTTATTATGAGTCGCCACGCCATTTTATTGAGCTAAAACATAGTGAAAATCTAACAGAGAGGGTTCGGGGTTCAAGTTACTGTAGACACCCCGCCTTGGACCGCTCACCCTGATTGCACGGTCGATATTGTGTTTCTCCCTATTTTAAGTGTTTCTCGTTAGTTTCTGTTACTTTTGTTATGTTCCTGAATGAATTCGTTAAGTCTAGGGACTAAACTGAATAATAGGGCTGACTTTCCAGTCCATTCTGTCAAAAATCCATCTTGAAGTCGCGCGCCTCCGCCTGTAGGGGTCAGAAGCGCGCGCGTACCGCCACCAAGGCAGGGGGCGTGCGCCTCTGGGCGTCAGTTACAGATTTCTGTCCAAGAATCCCTCCCTTGCTCATTTTACATGATTTTGCCTAGGAAAGATTTCTTTGTGACCTCGTTTTGGCACCAAAAACATGTCTTTTTCAACTAAAAAAACCTCCCTTCTCTACCATTACAAATGACCTTTTCTTTTGGAGGACTTTTTGTGACTAAGAAAACTATACACAAACATTTTCAAGGCATTTCAAGGCAATTCTCCAAGAAGTGTTGAAAGATCATTTGAAGTGTAGGTAAAACTCTACTTTCTTCCATCCCTTCTACTTCATCTCCCTTCTTCTCTTTGATTTCATCAAACGTGCAATCACCCCAAAACCATTTTGGGACATGACACCAACGATCACTTCACTCTATTGAAGTTGGTTAAGGAGTTATCTCCCCACATTCAAAACACTCTTTTTAAACCCCCTTTTATTACAATCAAGAATAGGAAGAACGCTTTATATTATGTAGACTTTGAACAAGCAAGACCAACATTAGTTGGGCGAGATGGGTGTTTAAGTACTTCCCATCTCGTAACCTAACCCCCGAACCTCATAACAAGAATCTCTATTTTCGTAATCAAAACTTAGGCTAAATATTAGGTTTTTCTTATGTTCCTCTAAAACATAGGTGGCGACTCTACAATCAAAACACAAATAGACATCCTAGGACTACCCGCCGCTCTAGCCAAGCGCGCGGGCCCTGCCCAGGGTATCTACAGTGGAGACTCTGCTGGGAACGTTTGATGGTTAAACTTGTATTTCTTGTTCAAAGTCTACATATTTCTGGGCATTCTGGTCTCTGATGGGGGAAGCGTGCGCCTCTGGCCTTCTTGGCCTAAGGCGCGCGCGTCCCACTTCAAGGACCAGAATCGCCTGCTTCCCACATGTTCTTCCTATTCTTCTTCATTTTTCTACGCTAATTATATTTGCAGGGGTTCCAATAAACATTCAGGACCAGGGCAATCCCCTGAGTCCAAAGTCTGATAATCTGATAGGTTTTCCCAGAAGCGGGCGCCTCCCATATACTCTGCGCCCCGCGCGTGCATACCATGGCACAAGCTAGAGGCGCGCGCTTCTGGGTGGTTCTCCAGGACAGGGACAGTTTCAGATCAGAGCAGAATATTGGGGTGTGGGCACAGTTGCCTGCATCAGACTTGATTTGGACCTTTGGACTGTTTTACTTTCGTGTTTTGTTTTATCGGTCACACAGGTGATTCGAGAGTTTTAAATTATGTGCTTATTTGCTTTTCTTTCAAAAAAAAAGTAAATAAATGTTTTGTCACATGTTGGACCTCACACTACGTGCACATATTCTTATAAATTGCTCACTATCGAGTCGCACAAGTTCATAACCCCAAACCCGTCGAGGCCCGTCCTAGAGAGTTTCAAGCTCCACCCGACCTTGACTCTCTCAAAGTGGTAAACCTCAGCCCGTGGCGTAGTTCATGACTACATGCCGGGGGTGACCTTAAGCCTCTCATTAGCTGAGCACAATCCAAAACAATTCTAGTTAAGGTCTAACACTCCGTGACTAAGTCGGTTTTCATGTGCCGAGATTTCCCTAAACTAATGTCTTCAAAACTTACATGCCAAGTGGTTATTATGGACGAAAATATAAATCCGTCCCCGCATGTATGCTTTACTACATTAATTTAGTTTAATCCCGACATGTGTAGGATTCACAAACGTGGTGGAATCCGATGAGTATATGGGACCGTGAGAAGGTCTATATACTAGTGTGACGATTCCACTATTTTCTTAGAAACCCCAAAAGGGACTCCGTCCCTCCGATTTATAAACCTCTTGGGGACGGAGGTTTGCATCGTGTGCCTACTGTGTGTTCTAAACCTCTTTATGGACCAAAAGTTACTCAAGAATAACAAGGTCCTCTTCTGCAATTTAGGTCCAATTGGTTCTTACCGATTCTACCGTGATTCAGCAAACCGGCTAGTTCGTGAATTGATCACTCCAGCAGCTCCGACAGTATCAATGGCCGGCGGCTCCAACACCGACAACACCATGTCCCTTGAGCAACTCTTAGCTATGATCCAATTTTCCAAGAGCAAGTCTCCACTCTCAATAAGGAGGCCCAAAACAAGGATGACCTTTTGGCAATCCCACCTCGACAATTAAAGGGAGTCTCACGAGGCCGAGATGGAACAAATGAAGGCCAAACTCACTAAGCTTTCAAATGGTAAAGGCAAAGAGGACAATGAGGAGTCCGAGTGGACCAAGAGTTTATTTGAAAGCCCTTATGTTAGTGCCCGTACCAAGAAAATGGGGGAACCGAGCACCGACAGCAAAGATCACAAGATGGTTGATTCAATCATGGCCTATATCGACCAATGTTTCAACGGTCTCAACATGGGGAAAGGCTCCAACACAAGCCTTTATCAGTCATCCATTCTCATGAGAACCATGGCCGCTCTCCCCGACAAGTTTAAGATGCCCAAAAACAATAAGTTTAAGGGCAACTCTTGTCCCATGGCACACATCGAGACTTACATATGGGCTATGGTTCCGAAGAAGGTCTCTCCGAAAGTTATGGCACAATGCTTTCCTCTTACTCTCAAGGGGGCGGCAAAAGATTGGTATGCAACTCTCCCGCTCACAGTCTGTCTTGATTGGGATGCCACCATGCTTGCCTTCAAAAGTCAATACCAAGGCAACACCACTCACCGCCCGACCAAGAATGAGATTGAGAACACCACTCAAAGGGACAATGTGTCCTTTATTGATTTTACAAGAAGGTGGAATGACAAGCTTGCTGAAATTATCGAGAGGCCCAACACCAAGGAGCAAATGGACATCTTTCTTAAGTGTCTAAAGAATGATCTCCGCACCCACCTAAGTGGGGCTTGCTATGAGGATTTCTCTCATATGTATGAGGCTGGGGTCCGAATGGATGACTTGGTTAAGGATATAAAGAAAAGTGCTCCTAGCTTCTGATACAAGGCCGCCTCTAACTCAACAAAAGAGGCTTCAGTCAATGCCGTCACTACTGACAAGGGGAATTACAAAAGGGTTCCTCCACCACAAGGCAAGAAGTTTCAAAATGATCGTGTCTACACTCCTTTTCACGTCATGACCATCACCGAAGCCTTCAAAGCACTCAAGGCCAAAGGGCAAGTCACTCCTCTCCAAGGGTTTAAGCCCAACGCAATATGTGCCAACCATGCTCATCACAAGTATTGTGACTACCACCAACATAGTGGCCATCTCACTGAGGAATGCTTCATCCTCCGCAACATCATCTAAGACCTCATCGACAAGAAGGAATTCTTAGTTCCCAATGAGGGTGATGTCAATGTAATATAGATAGGGGAGTTTGAGGAGACCACTCATTCAATTCCAATTGTGAATGAGGGCTCCAATGTTATGAATAAGATTGAGAATTCTTGTTACGTTGTGACTTATGATGAGGTAATAAGGGAAGTACTAGAGATTAGGAAAAAGAGGCAAGATGGGAACGTCAACATGCTGACTCGATCCGGACGAGTCATAGCAAGCAACCCCACTACTTCTGCACCAAGCACCTCTTCTCAAAGATCGCAAGCTCACGACACTCCTGAAGACCCTTTACTAGTTCAACTCAAGAAAACTCAAGCCAACATATCCATTTGGGACCTCATTGCATCCTAAAAGAAGCACCGAGACCTCATCATCAGCAATCTTGATGACACATCAGTCTCTCCCGATACAACTCCCGAGGAGCTTACTACAATGATAGGCCACATTCATTTTGGCAATGTCATCACTTTTGCCGATATGGACCTTCCACCATTTGGGTCCGATCATAATGAGGCCATCTATCTCAAAGTGAGAGTAAGGGGGAGACCTATTTTAAGGGTCTTGGTTGACGGTGGTTCCGCACTCAACCTAATGCCCAATCGAATCATGGGCATACTGGGGCTTAAGAATTCAGATTTAAAGCCTTCTGCTCAAGTAATCCGAGGTTACGACAGCACTGCCCGCACAGTCATGGGTATGGTGGAGATAGACATTGAGTTTGGGAGCATGGTTATGTCCGTCCCGTTTCAAGTGCTCGATGTACCTTCCTCATTTAAATTTCTCTTGGGCCGACCATGGATAGACACTTCCAACGCCATCCCTTCAACTCTCCATCAGTGTGTCAAGTTCAGAAATGGGGATGAAATAGTGACCGTCATGGCAGAAAACGTCACTATCCATAGAAATGGGGAACCCGTTCATCAAATACAGCATGGGTTAGAAGACTCCACCCTCTCTGGCGTCTCAATCAACGCCATCAACGAAAAAGGGGGAAACGGATCATGGACCCTCGGCAACCACAAAGTCCTTCGCATGATGAGGAACATGAATTACTTCCCCGATTTAGGCCTAGGGAAGCACCAACAAGGGAGAATGCAACCCGTAGAGGTCCCATTCATCAAGAACAAGTTCGGTTTGGGGTACGAACCTTCCGAGGATGACTTGAAATATAAGCAAGCCATCAAGAATGAGAAGGCCCGAGCTCGTAGAGAAGGCCGTCACTATGAAATTCCCAACATGAGGCCTTACCGTAAGACACTGAATGGCTACTTTGTCCGCCAAGGGGAAGATGTCCCGTACATAATCCTTCCTGAGCCATGGGTTAACAGCAAGGGCGTCAGAAATCCCGGCCTCGAAATATTTTCCGACTGTCAAATCCAGAAACCGAAGAAGAACCAACTCCTATGTCACCCCGAGAATGGTGGGGGGAAAAAAGTGACTATAGAGTCCGAGATAGAGATTACTGTGGGGGAAGATCTATCCTCCATATTCGAGGAACTTTCCATCATGGATGAATTCCAAGTAAATGCCATCTCCGACGACACCGACAAGGGAGGCGAGCCTATCAATGAAATCAAGCCAAGCTCCAAGTCGATCAATAACTGGTATTCTACAAAGGGACCCGTGATATCCAAGGAATTCCTGGTCAAGAAAATGGGTTGCATACCGCGTAAGGTTATAAAGGAAGACTTATTCACATTCACTTTTGAGTCTGAGTGTGTTTTCGATACCCTCACCCAAGAGGATATGGAGGCCATAGCCGATCGTGTGTTCCCTTTCTTTGTTAATGAAAAATTCAATCTTTCTGAGTACCCCGAGATTGCAAACATCATGAATGATGAATTAACTAATAACGAATTTAATGAAATAGTTAATAACGATTCAAACAATGATGAAATAGACCACAAAAATACAACATACTTAAATGAACTTGCTCAACAGGTCCGTAGTCGTAGTGAAAATGATTCAGGGGCTGACGAAGAATTGCAAGTTGTTAATCTGGGTACCGACGAAGATCCGAAAGAAACCAAGATCGGAAGCTTCTTCAAGGGGGAAGAGAAAGACATATTGACTATACTGCTCAGAGAGTTAGTGGATGTATTTGTATGGTCATACAAAGACATGCCCGGTTTAGACAGAAAAGGTCGCCGAGTGCAGAATTCCGATCAGAGATGACGCTAAGCTGACAAAGCAGAAACTCAGAAAGATCATTCCAGAATGGTCTCTACAGGTCAAGGAAGAGATAGAGAAGCTTCTCAATATGGGCTTCATCAAAATTATTGAGTATCCGACATGGCTAGCGAATGTTGTGACGGTCAGAAAGGCTAACGGCAAGGTCCGTATTTGTGTGGACTTCCGAGATTTGAACAAAGCTTCTCCAAAGGATGACTTTCCACTACCTAACATCGACATGCTATTCGACTCCACTGCTGCCTACGAGGTTCACTCATTTGTGGATGGTTTTGCTAGGTATAATCAGATTCTTATGGCCGAAGAGGATCAACACAAGATTATTTTCACAACACCGTGGGGCACCTTTTGCTACACAGTTATGCCATTTGGGTTGAGGAACGCTGAGGCTACCTATCAAAGGGCTGTAACAGACTTGTTCCATGACATGATTCACAAGGAAATTGAAGTCTATGTGGACGACATGATTATCCACTCAAAGGGGACCGACGGTAACATTTAATCGACCTCCGCAAGTTCTTTGAAAGGCTTTGAATACACAAGATGAGGCTCAATCCCGCAAAGTGAACTTTTGGGGTTATCCAAGGTAAAGTTCTTGGATACATGGTCACAGAAAGGGGCATTAAAGCAGATCCCTCAAAAATCAAGACAATCATTGACATGCCTCCCCTAAAGACACAGAAAGAAATCAAAGGCTTCATGGGAAGACTTCAATACATCAGTCGGTTTGTGCACCAACTCACTTCCATGTGTGAGCGAATCTTCAAGCTACTCAAGAAGAATGTGGCTTTAGAATGGACCGACGCCTGCCAAGAAGCCTTCGACCAAGTGAAACATTACATGACATGCCCTCCGGTCTTGGTTCCACCCCACAAGGAGAAGCCTCTCTTGCTCTACCTCACAGTGAATGATGAAGCCCTAGGGGATATGCTAGCACAAGAGCAAAGAGACTTCACAAAGGAGAATGCCATTTAATTTGTCAGTCGCCGATTTTAAGGAGGCGAAAAGAACTACTCTGTCTTAGAGAAGTCATGTGCAGTACTGGTTTGGGTCACTCAAAAGATCAAACACTACATGGAAGCCTTTCCGATCAAGCTAGTAGTAAAAGTGGACCCGCTCCGCTACATCTTTAAGAAGCCTTCATGTCAACAAGGATATCCAAGTGGTACTTCATGCTCGCTGGCTATGATATCACTTACGTCACACTCAAATCCATCAGGGGAAAGTGTTCAGTGATCAGCTTGCTGAATTTCTGTGTGACGAAGTGAAGGGGGAAGACTTACAATTTCCCGACGAGCACTTAATTTGCACTACAACCAAGGAAAATAAGTGGTAACATTTTTTTCGATGGCGCAGCCAATAAGCACGGTTATGGGATAGGAATGTTACTTGTCGATCCAAAGGACATCTACACTCAAATTGCAATTCGTCTAGAATTCGAAGCTACCAACAGCATTACTGAATGTGAGGCATGTATAGCGGGGCTAGAAGCGGCCCTAGAAAGGAATGTCACAGATCTAGAAGTATTTGGTGACTCCCTGCTCCTTATCAATCAGACATCGGGTAAATGGCGAATCCAAGACCCGACCCTCCAACAGTATGGTCAACACCTTGAGGAATTAGTTGAACAGTTCCAAGACATCATGTTCAATTATTTACCAAGGGACAAGAACCACTTTGTCGATGCTTTAGCCACCATAGCCTCACTGGTTGAGATGCCCAAATGGAAAATGGTGAAGCCCTTCAAAATTCAAGAAAGACTAGTTCGGCATACTGTATGAGTATTGAGATCAATGAAATCCAAGATAAACCCTCGTGGTACACAGACATCATGAACTTTCTCAATAATGGAACCTTCCCCGAGAACAGAAATGGGAAGTCTCGAGTAGCATTACAGAAGCTAGCCACCAGATATGTATTGATTGGGAACCGAGTCTACAAGAGACATCATCAAGGGATAAATCTCTTATGTGCAAATGAGACCCAAGCCCAAGAGATAATGATTTTGAAGTCCACGAAGGCGAGTTTGGACCCCACATGAATGGGATAATGTTAGCCAAGAAGATACTCCATTGGCTATTATTGGAATATAATGGAAAGAGACTGCATCGAGAAAGTCAAGAACTGCGCCAAGTGCCAGTTCGATGCTAATCTGCAACATGCTCCACCTTCACAATTGTACAACATGACCACACCTTGGCTGCTCTCTTGTTGGGGCATAGATATCATCGGCAAGGTTTATCCTATGGGAAGCAACGGACAGTCATTTATTCTAGTGGCTGTGGATTATTCCACAAAATGGGTCGAAGCACAAGCTTACCGAGTTCTCAACGGCAAGAAAGTGGCCAAGTTCGTGAAGAACAACATCATGTGCTGATATGGTATTCCTCATGAGATCATCTCCAATAATGGTTCTCACTTTGAGAAGGAAATGGATGTGCTTTTGGTTAACTACAAAATTACCAAGCACAAGTCATCCCTGTACCGTCCCCAAGCTAATGGAGCGGTCGAATCAGCAAACAAGACAATTGAGGTCATCATACGAAAAATGGCTTCAACAGGAAGGGATTGGCCCGAAAAATTACCACTAGCATTGTGGGGCTACCGCACATCAATCCGGTCAGCAACGGGAGAAACCCCATATTCATTGGTTTATGGTTCTGAAGGCGTACTCCCAGTCGAACTCGAAGTTCCCTCTCTATGGGTCCTACTCAAGAATTAAGTCAACGATATTGATTGGATGCAAATTCGATATGAGCAACTAGCCCTACTCGACGAGAAGAGGCTAAGAGCATTTGAGCGTACAAGGGATTATCAACAAAGAATGGCAAAGGATTTCAACAAGAAGGTGAAGCCTCGAAACATTAAAGTGGGAGACTAGGTCCTAAGACAACATCCTCCCAATTCCATGAATCCCCTTGGGAAATGGGGACCCCGATGGATCGGTCCTTATGTGGTCAAGAAGATACTAAGCGGCGGTGCAGTCCGACTTGTAGATTTGGATGGTGATCAACTGCCAAAGGAGGTCAACCTCGATAAGCTCAAGAAGTTGTACGCTTAACAATTAAAGACCATTAAAAAAAACGGTCGCTAGGTTGAAAACCTGCAAGGGCGGCCTAGGCAAAAATTAGAGCACGTGCAAAAAAGAAGCCCACTAGATTGAAAATCCGAAAGGGCCGTCTAGGTAAAAAAACAGGGTGTTGTAAGTACCGCAATCTGAAATGACCAAATTAGAGGAATTCTTGGCACCATTCAGGGACAAACCGATAGGCCAGGACGTCACTAGGATAAATTTGGAACACAAGGACCTTTCT
Source organism: Campanula takesimana (assembly GCA_026119855.1). Classification (NCBI taxonomy): domain Eukaryota; kingdom Viridiplantae; phylum Streptophyta; class Magnoliopsida; order Asterales; family Campanulaceae; genus Campanula; species Campanula takesimana. Next base: position 64,577 of record JAOWBW010002115.1, on the reverse strand, counting down.
GGAATTAAAAAATTGGAAAAATCCAGAAGGCACCATCCTTAGCCGTACGGCTACTTTGGGAGGTCACAACCCCTATAAATTGAACCCCTTGCTGATCATTCCAGGGGGAGAAATGATTATTGTCAGTGTTACTCTGCTAAAATTGCTCCAGAAAGTGTTTTGAGAGTGAAAGAGAAAGGAAGATTGGCCTAACTAAACATAGGTGAAGCCACCTTCTCCCCCACCCTTCTCTTCATCTTATCTCTTTTGTTTGTTCATATTATTGTTGTTCATCTCTTAATTCTTGCAAGTCTTGTCCATTCAAGCAACTTAATTTCATTGCAAGTCTTGTCCTTCAAGCACTTTAATCTTAATCATATTGCAAATCTTGTCCTTCAAGCACTTTAATCTTAATCTTATTGCAAGTCTTATCCTTCAAGCACTTTAATCTTAATCTTATTGCAAGTCTTGTCCTTCAAGCACTATAAATATATATATATATATATATATATATTATTATTCATTATGGTCCAAACCATGGATGATTCAAGGTGCCCTTCACACTTTGTGTGAAAGTGGTTCTAACCTAAGGATGATCATGGTTTGTTGAATTTCTCACTTATAACAAATTAATGATCTATTTTAATGAAAGAGGCACATGTTTTGGTTGATTATGTTGTTCATTGGTAGCAAGGATGGTCATTTGGATGATAAAGTTTCAATCTTTATCATCCAAACATTGATCTAGCTTCAAAATCCCCTATGGGGTCATAAAAATCAAATCTTTATGTCAAATAATATTGTTCCAAGGTTGTATTTGTCTTAAGGATCCACTCTAGTGGTGAAAGTCCAAATCTTTATGTTGATTTTGTTTTGATTTGGCAATGATAATCATGTGGGATGATAAAACCTTAGTGTTTATCATCTTACCCTTTTGATTTAGCTTTGAAATCCCATTTTGGGTCATAAAGATTGAATCTTTATGCAATAATTTGGTCCCTAAGAGGTTAATAATGTATAAAAATGTCATCTTGATGATAAAGTTTCCATCTTTAATCATCAAATGGTCATTTTGTCTCATTTGGCCATGTTCATCACCTTTGTGTGATTTTCTCCAATGATTGCTTTGATCACACCTAAATACTCGTTTTAGAGTTCAATTGATGATCATTAGGCATAGGAATGATTTTGTTTAAGTTTGTTGTGTTGAAATAAAAATGGAATCAGAACTGTTTAAGTCCAGTTTCAGCAGAATGCTCTGTTTCTGCCTGGAACTGGACTGTTTCTGAACAAACTGTAAAAATCCCAAGGAAGATCATCCCATCCGTACGGATGGTTTGGGTCAGAGGGAAAATGACTTTTTTGCCCCTTGTTCTATTGTTTCTTGTGCAAATAAAACCTTCTTTTTCAGTTAAAATTGATAAACAGTCAAAAACAGAGATTTTCCGTTAAAACACACACGCATGCACTTTTGTTAATTAAGGGAGACTCGGTTTTGAACGAGGCGGCTTGGGTGACGTAAAACTCTTCCCAAGCCGTAACATGACCTCCAAACCTTTTGTCTCTAACCTTTTTCATTTTGTTGGGTTTAAAATTAACAAAGTGTGGCGACTCCGTTAAATTGTGCCATTGTGTTTGGAACCATCCCGGATTTGGACACGTGTTGACCTTGTCGCGGGGCGGGGATCCTTACAGTGGCGACTCCGTTGGGGAAAAGTTTGTTTCCGTACTTCTTTCTAGAAGATCCGGGGGCATTCTTGTGTGGGTCAAACTCCCACCCCCGTTAGTTGACCTTGTGCATGCTTTTGGGTGGATCTGTTATGGAAATGCAATAAACTGGGGCTTGGTGATCAGAAGTTGGAAAAACTGAAAAAAAAAAAAAAAATCTCAACCCTCTTGTCTTAGCCGTACGGCTACTTGGGGTAGTGGTCAGAATGTTGAAATTTAACCATTTTGTGCAGGAAGCAACACTCTGAACACCCCCTTTGCTTCTGCTTGTCCAGGTTCCAAATTTACAGTCTTATTTGTGCACATTACCTCCTTTTCTTTGGCCAAAACTTGGTTCTTAAAGCTTGGTTATGCACAATCTTTTGGGAAAATAAAATAGGTTTTCAAAGCCTCATTGTGCATAACCCTTCTTGAAAAATTTCTTTGTTTTCAAAACCCTCTTTTTCTTGTGCACAACTTGATTTGTACAAATGGCTTTCAAATGAATTGCTCTTCTTGTAAAAATGTTTGGCTTTCAAATATTCTTGGTTGTGCACCATTGTTACATGTACAAAGGTTTGGTCCTTACTTGTTCATATTCTATGATTGATTGCTTGTATAAATTTCTTATTCCATGCTTGTCCATATTTGTTCATATCTTGCTCATGTCTTGTTCATAATATTGAAAAACAGATTGAAAATTTCTATTTTGACTCGAAAGGGAATATAGAATGACTTAACACAACGCGCACTTGACCTTGCACATTCCAAATACCCTTTAAACCCGGGATGGATGCCAGATGCAGCTCGATTGGCGCTCTTGTTCCCATCGAGTGCGCACGGGTCCATTCCACCTCCCCTTCCGAGCCGAGTCAACCACACATGTCCGTGACACACGAATACCGTGACTTCGGTTGGTTTTTGGTCTAGCTCACGTTGCCACATCCTTAATGCGTGTCTAAGGTTAATCATGGCCAATTTAGTGCCCGAGTCATGACTCCTTGTGAAAGCAAGTGTGACCATGGTCAATTTTGACCCGGTCCTTGACTTACGCATTAATGTTGACCGTAATTAACCTAAGTCATATATTAAGGATAGGGTGACACTGTGTTGTCAATCTCTAATGAATGGTCCATACTAATCATCCTTAATACCAAGGATAAGGTTCGAGAGCCCTCATCAAAGATGAGGTTATGCCGGAAGTCCCTTAAGTCCCTAAGACGAATCTCGACCTTAACCGGGGCTTAATCATGATTGGAATGGCTCACGCATTGGGAATCTTGCGACGCACTAGACACTAGGTTCGTTAATTTCGCCCAGTGGAAGCCGTTTGCCCTATAGGACCCTCGACCAGGACAGTCCATCCTTGGGAGTGTGCAAGGCAGGTAAAAAACGAGGGGTCTATAGGCGTAGTGATGGCCTCCACTGATCCAGGATATAGAATAGTTGTGAAAAAGAAGAGGAATCTTTTCCAACCATTTAGGAATAAAAATGTGTTTTAAGTAAATTTGAACGAATAAATAATTACATGTGGCATGAGCTTGCTCCGTTCTTTGTTTCTTGTCTTCGACACATTCTTGCGTTAATAAATGTCACTTTGTTAAGTCTTCGGACGGACCCCCGTTGTCCTCCAAGACCTCCGTTATGTGATTTCGTTAAGTCTTTGGACGGACCCCCGTTGTCCTCCAAGACATCCGTTATGTGAATTCGTTAAGTCTTTGGACGGACCCCCGTTGTCCCCCAAGACCTCCGTTATGTGACTTGGTTAAGTCTTTGGACGGACCCCCGTTGTCCTCCAAGACCTCCGTTAGGTGATTTCGTTAAGTCTTAGGACGGACCCCCGTTGTCCTCCAAGACCTCCGTTATGTGACTTTGTTAAGTCTTTGGACGGACCCCCGTTGTCCTCCAAGACCTCCGTTATGTGATTTCGTTAAGTCTTTGGAGGGACCCCCGTTGTCCTCCAAGACCTCCGCTATGTGACTTTGTTAAGTCTTTGGACAGACCCCCATTGTCCTCCAAGACCTCCGTTATGTGATTTCGTTATGTCTTTGGACGGACCCCCGTTGTCCTCCAAGACCTCCGTTATGTGATTTCGTTAAGTCTTTGGACGGACCCCCGTTGTCCTCCAAGACCTCCGCTATGTGATTTCGTTAAGTCTTTGGACGGACCCCCGTTGTCCTCCAAGACCTCCGCTATGTGATTTCGTTAAGTCTTTGGACGGACCCCCGTTGTCCTCCAAGACCTCCGTTATGTGATTTCGTTAAGTCTTTGGATGGGCACCCGTTGTCCTCCAAGACCTCCGCTATGTGATTTCGTTAAGTCTTTGGACGAACCCCCGTTGTCCTCCAAGACCTCCGTTATGTGACTTTGTTAAGTCTTTGGACGGATCCCCGTTGTCCTCCAAGACCTCCATTATGTGATTTCGTTAAGTCTTCAGACGGACCCCCGTTGTCCTCCAAGACCTCCGCTATGTGATTTCGTTAAGTCTTTGGACGGACCCCCGTTGTCCTCCGAGACCCCTGTTAAGATTCCCGTCAAGACCTTAGGCGCTGTCCCCTAGGTCCCCGCTAAACCCCTAGGAATAGTCCCCTAGGAAGTCAAGTCTTGGAAGGATCCCCATTTATCCTCCCAGAATGCCAGTCAAGTCTTTGAATGGATCCCCGTTGCCACCCAAGAAGTCTGTTACAACCTTGTAAGTAGAACCCCGTTTGAATCTCGAACGGATTTAAGATCCCATTTGATCCCGTCCACCTTTCACCCTAACGGCCATTTCCCATCAGTAGCATGAGCATTCGCCCAATGTTTACCCGAGCCTAAGTTGCATTCTTTCTCTGCCGCAGCAAGAATGAAGTGGAAAAGAGCACCGTGTCACCGCCTGTCCAGCATTGAGTCTGACAGTTCCTCAGTCGCTACAACACCTCCACTCCGGTACCTCGGAACGACCAGCTCAGAGGAAAGCAGTTGGGGAAGTGATACCGCAGATGATCAGACCAGTCCAACCAAAGAAGAGTTGCTCCAAGCTTTAGAAGCCTCCAAGGTTAAGGAAGAGATTACCAGGTTACACCACGAGAAAGCACGGGACCGATTTGTTGAGTCGATGAGACGGAAGGGTGTTGAGGTTTTGTTTCAGACAGATGGATCCTTCATTGAAATTTCTGACCACGAGGAAGAGGTCGAAGTCACCCAACCTCCGAATTGCAACCAAACTCCACCCCCTCAACCTCGCGAAAACACCAAATCCCCTCATTCTTTATCCCAAAGCTTACCTCCCACTCAGGCTCACTACACCTTGCCTCACCCCAGATCCAACATCACCCTTGGGTTGCCCCCCATAAATCCCCAAATACAATACACTCAAAACACCCATGTCTCACCAATCACACCGATCATGCCTCAACCATCACTCCCACGATATCTTACTAATTATTCTCCCTCTCAGTTCGATATATCCAATCAAATCCCAAGAACTCAGTCACCATATATGGATACTCAATCAAGCATTGGACTTCATGGAGACCCGTATCATTTCTACGGTCTGGGACCTTTTGGACCTCAATTTCATTACATACCTCCGATGTACATTCCTATGAGAAACCGAGGTTATGAGTATGCCTACGCCCATGCACTTCCACGGAGTCCTCATGGTTCACCACAGCCAGGTAACGTATTGGGAAAGAGATGGCAAATGAAATATAAGGAACCCCTTGCCTCGAGCGGTGGTAATTCTCATCACCGCCACATCTCAGCTAGAGATAAAGGAAAGACCAAACGCCAACCCAAACCCCATTTCATAAGATTTGAGGATTTCGGAATGCCCACAAGCAAGGTATTTGAGAGATTGGTTAAGCAAGGCCTCACAAAGCCCCTTGTCAACTTTCAACCCAAGAACCCTGAGAAGTATCTTGATGAGAGCAAAAGATGCGCTTTCCACAATTACCATGGGCATAATACCGATGAGTGCCTTGTTGTGAAGCGTTTCATTCTGGGTTTGATTAAGGAGGGAAAGCTTGAACCCCCTCATGCCTCTGACGCATCCAACAACCCGAGTGTCAACATACTTAATCCTGCGACCTCTCCAAGGATCAATGAATGGAGTGATATCCGCCCCGAGGAGAAGGAGCCCGTGGTCGACAGAGTCACCAATCCCAAAGTAGGAGAGACAGTTTCGGGAAGATTGACAAATTCAGTATCCAAGATGGTGGTTCCTAACATCAGCAAAGCCAAAGGTGACGGAAAACGTTGGGGAAGGATCAGTGGCACAAGATATGTCTGAAGGGCTAAATACCCCAGGTTGTGAAATTGATAATGTCGTGGTTGCCGTAACAGGGACGAAATTTCAAAACCCCTTTCATCAACCTCCCCTTAGGAAAAGTCAAAGTCCATTGTTAGGATGTGTGATAAGTCTTTAGGAAAAGTCGGTTAAGATGTCCGTTAGGTTTAGTAAAAGTCTTGACTCCCCGGTTGACGCCATGTGGTGACCATTCTGAGTCCATTGTCAGTTTTATTAATAAGATTATTATTATCGCCTTGTCAAAAGTTTGCAAAAATGTGTGTGAGTCTTTCACTCAAAACAAAAGTATGTCTTCAAAAAAAAAAAAAAAAAATCTTAAAATAAAAAGATCAAGCTTTTCCTAAAAGGATAATCTGCTAATGAAGCATGCTTCTCGAATCATGGTTATAATTTCACCTTGGGGTTTAAAATGCTAAAGTCATTTGCGGTTTCGTCCCCCAGAAACATCGACCAAGGAGCTCACATCTGAATTGGTGTCCGAGGTAACCGTCCACATGAGGAAGAAAAGTTGGAATACCGATTGCAAGAAAATGCTTGTGTTTTCGGAAGCCCAAAGGCGGCTACATCAAATGGCCATACCCTCATTGAATTCCATGCACGAAGGTTACGCCCCTTGAAAGGAAATCACCAAAAGAAGATGGCCAAAGATGAGCCCGGTAGTTCAACGCCAAGCCAAATGGAGGCCTCGCGACATATTTTCCCGATGACACGGAACCCGAGTTCCCCGTGGAAGACATGGAATATGCCGCCGACAACCCCTCCAACAACGGAAGAAGGAAACAGGCCATCGCACTTCATAAGGGCCCATCCCTAAAAAAAATGAGTCTTCCAGCCTCGTAGGATCTAGATTCTTACCAAAAGTCCTTCTTGGACTGTGTCTTTTCATTTTTACAAAGGTCCAGACTTGGACATGTATGTACAAAGTTATCTAAATAAAATAGTCATTTTCATTCTCTTCTCTCTAGACTTGAGACATTATTTGCAATATACATTTACTCTTGAAATTGCCTTGCTTGTTATTTTCAATTAATTGCTACGTCTCCAAAATAATGAATTGACTTCTAAGCATACTAGTCAATGACGACTCATTAAGGACAAATGGACCTAAACACAAATGAAAAATGCTAAATGCAAACAATTAATCTTGATGTGAATAAATGTTGTGATCAATTGACATGAAGAAACCATTAATGGCAAGTCTTCCCTCATACGCATTCCCGATACACATTTCTGATACACAACCCGATACACCTTCCCGAGACAAATTCTTGATGCACATCGAAGGCATCCCGAGACAGTGAAAAGGCGAGGACGTTGTTGCTCGACCACCGAGATTTGACAGTGCTCACACGTGTGCGACAAAGCATAGGGCTTCCCGAAATTTTCAAAGTCAGCCAAAAGTAACAGGCACGCCACAAGGGGCTACAAAGGAGCCAATGCCCGAGAAAGCGAGCTGGGGCTAATGTTTACCTCCTCCAAAAAAAAAAAAAAAAAGGGGAGAAGAGGGAAAGGAAATGAGCATATGCAAAGAGGAAGTTTGCCTCAAGAGCTCGTCGCAAAAGGTCCACCCCCAAGAGTTCACACAAAAGGAGGGTTCACCCCAAAAGGCCCATCCCAAAGAGTTCACCACGAAGTGGAAGGATCTACATCAAAGGATCAACAACGTCCTCCGAGACAACGTGAGAAGAAAGCCAATTTCAGCAAAAGACGGCCCAAGGCCAAACTACGGCGACCTGAGCTCCTCAAACTGAGGGGAACGTAGGCAACCTTCGGGTCCGGTCACAGCATGAGAAAGAACGATCAAACCATGACTTTCCCAAAGTAGCCAAACCTCTCCCCCTTGGTCCCATCAATGACCAATTTACCAGACAAGGACCAATTCCCCATAAACACCTTTTTATCTTGCCATTGATCGAATCTTAATCCTAATTGATCACAACATTTATACATGTTAAGGCTAATTGCTTGTTATAATCTTGACTTAATAATGAGCATGGTCCATCCAAGCAATCATTTTGATAATTTTAACCAAGACAAATTTCAAATGTCTCGACAAGTCTTCTTCTCTACATCCTAGGAAAGAGCTAAACACTTATGTTTTGTCAAGCAGGGGCTTCCTCCTATTTAATGATACAATTGAGGGACTCTCTCCCGCCTAAATAAATGCCCCTGCATGTTTTCTCCAAAAGACATCTTAAGTCCCCATCCCATCGAGTCGGCTGGATCACTCATAAAAAAAAAAGAAAAAAAAAAGAAAAGAGGCACCAAAAGAGTAGCTCGCTAGGTTGAAAACCCATAAGGGAGGCCTAGGCAAAAGACAGGGTGTGCCATAAAAGACGCAAAAAAGTAGCCCGCTAGGTTGAAAACCCGTAAGGGCGGCCTAGGCAAAAGAAAGGGTGCGTCATGAAAAAGGGATGGGTTCCTAACCTCACTCAAAGGTCATGTTGGGTCTACGCCAACGCCAAAGGTCGAAAGATGATATCGGGTCTACGCCAGCATCAAAGGTCAAAGGACGACATTGGGGCTACCTCCACACCAACGACCACAGGGGCATGGGGCTACCTCCACAAAGACATGGGGGTACCACCACAAAGACATGGGGCTACCCCGACATCGATGACAACGAGGACATGGGGCTATGCCGCCACCGACACCAATAAGGACATGGGGCTACCTCCAACATCAACAGCGAGAAGGACATGGGGCTACCCCAATATCAATGACAAAAGGGTTCCCTATACCCGATCACTGCTAAGAAATGGACAAAGCTCCAAGGGACTTTATGCATGACAAACCTCATGGTTAAGTTAAAATAAATTTTTTTGACTAACATGCTTCGTTAAAAGATTTGCCTTTAGGAATAAGCATTTTTAAGCTTGCCCTTTTGGCCTCATTTATCAAAAAACAATGTTTCAAGAAAAATGCTTTTGATCTTCTCTCAAAATGATTGGACTTTTTCATCCACAATGTGTCTAAAAGGTCACCCATAGGCTTCCCCCGGTGTCAAGAAAGTGTGTCAACCTTCCCGTAGAGCTGAGTTGACCAAATTTCAAACTTTGACCAAAGAGGTCAAGGTAAAATCTTCCCGGTCAAACTCCCCAAAGATGGAGTTGACCCAAGTCAAGCCTTGACCCAGAATGGCCATTTTAGGATAAAGTGTTTGTCCCGGCAGTCCTTCATAAGTCCAGACTTGTGTGAAAAAACCGGCAGTCCTTCGTAAGTCCAAACTTGTGTGAAAAGAACCGGCAGTCCAAAATGATGTAAGACCATCCTTGTTAGTCAACCATCTTGTAGTTAGAGTTGACCAAACCTTTAGGATTGACCAAGTGAAAGTCAAATCCGTTGTTGTCCCCGGTAGTCCAAAATGACGTAAGACCATCCTTGTTAGTCAACCATCTCGTAGTTAGAGTTGACTAAACCTTTAGGATTGACCATTGAGAGTCAAATCCGTTATTGTCCCCGGCAGTCCAAATGACATAAGACCATCCTTGTTAGTCAACCATCTCGTAGTTAGAGTTGACCATGCCCCGGCAGTCCTTCGTAAGTCCAGTTAAGAAGTTAAAACTTGTGTGAAAAGAACTGGCAGTCCAAAATGACGTAAGACCATCCTTGTTAGTCAACCATCTCATAGTTAGAGTTGACCATGCCCCGACAGTCCTTCGTAAGTCCAGTTAAGAAGTTAAAATTTGTGTGGAAAATCCCGGCAGTCCTTCGTAAGTCCAGACTTATGTGAAAAGAACCGGCAGCCCTTCGTAAGTCCAGCCATTTAGTCAACCCTCTCACATAGAGCCAAGTTGGCCATACCCAACCCTCTCCCATAGAGTCAAGTTGACCATGTCCCGGCAGTCCTTCGTAAGTCCAGACTTGTGTGAAAAAAACCGGCAGTCCTTCGTAAGTCCAAACTTGTGTGAAAAGAACCAGCAGTCCAAAATGATGTAAGACCATCCTTGTTAGTCAACCATCTCGTATTTAGAGTTGACCATGCCCCGGCAGTCCTTCGTAAGTCTAGTTAAGAAGTTAAAATTTGTGTGGAAAGTCCTGGCAGTCCTTCGTAAGTCCAGACTTATGTGAAAGAACCGGAAGCCCTTCGTAAGTCTAGCCATTTAGTCAACCTTCTCCCATAGAGCCATGTTGTCCATGCCCAACCCTCTCCCATAGAGTCAAGTTGACCATGTCTCGGCAGTCCTTCGTAAGTCCAGACTTGTGTGAAAAAAACCGGCAGTCCTTCGTAAGTCCAAACTTGTGTGAAAAGAACCAGCAGTCCAAAATGATGTAAGACCATCCTTGTTAGTCAAACATCTCATAGTTAGTATTGACCAAACCCTTAGGAATGAGGCGCTAAGTTACTCACCCGACCTTGAACGGTCGCCCTTAGGCTTGACACGCTAAGTTCTCCACCCGACCTTTTACGGTTGCCCTTAGGCTTGAGACGCTAAGTTCTCCATCCGACCTTTTACGGTCGCCCTTAGGCTTGAGATGCTAAGTTCTCCACCCGACCTTTTGCGGTCGCCCTTAGGCTTGAGACGCTAAGTTCTCCACCCGATCTTTTACGGTCGCCCTTAGGCTTGAGACGCTAAGTTCTCCACCCGACCTCAACGGTCGCCCATAGGTTTGAGTAGCCTTAGAATATCTCACCCCTCTTCCGAACTACGCTAGGCTTGATTCCCCGCGAACGGGATACGTAGGAATCCTATACCCCTAGGTCCAGCCATTGGAATCAAATCGGCCATAGCCGTCCCCCCAGTCAGATTGGGATGCTTTATTTATCGACAACCCCGCTTCTCCAAAGCGACGTTGCCGACGGGCTCTGTAAGTAACCCAATCTGATATGACCAAATTAGAGGAATTCTTGGTACCATTCAGGGACAAACCAATAGGCCAGGACCTCACTAGGATAAATTTGGAACACAAGGACCTTTTTGGAATTAAAAAATTGGAAAAATCCAGAAAGCACCATCCTTAACCGTACGGCTACTTTGGGAGGTCACAACCCCTATAAATTAAACCCCTTACTGATCATTCCAGGGGGGAGAAACGATTATTGTCAGTGTTACTCTGCTAAAATTGCTCCAGAAAGTGTTTTGAGAGTGAAAGAGAAAGGAAGATTGGTCTAACTAAACATAGGTGAAGCCACCTTCTCCCCCACCCTTCTCTTCATCTTATCTCTTTTGTTTGTTCATATTATTGTTGTTCATCTCTTAATTCTTGCAAGTCTTGTCCATTCAAGCAACTTAATTTCATTGCAAGTCTTGTCCTTCAAGCACTTTAATCTTAATCATATTGCAAGTCTTGTTCTTCAAGAACTTTAATCTTAATCTTATTGAAAGTCTTGTCCTTCAAGCACTTTAATCTTAATCTTATTGCAAGTCTTGTCCTTCAAGTACTATATATATATATATATATATATATTATTATACATTATGGTCCAAACCATGGATGATTCAAGGTGCCCTTCACACTTTGTGTGAAAGTGGTTCTTACCTAAGGATGATCATGGTTTGTTGAATTTCTCACTTATAATAAATTAATGATCTATTTTAATGAAAAAGGCACATGTTTTGGTTCATTATGTTGTTCATTGGTAGAAAGGATGGTCATTTGGATGATAAAGTTTCAATCTTTATCATCCAAACATTGATCTAGCTTCAAAATCCCCTTTGGGGTCATAAAGATCAAATCTTTATGTCAAATAATGTTGTCCCAAGGTTGTATTTGGCTAAAGGATCCACTCTAGTGGTGAAAGTCCAAATATTTATGTTGATTTTGTTTTGATTTGGCAATGATAATCATGTGGGATGATAAAACCTTAGTGTTTATCATCTTACCCTTTTGATTTAGCATTGAAATCCCATTTTGGTTCATAAAGATTGAATCTTTATGCAATAATTTGGTCCCTAAAAGGTTAATAATGTATAAAAATGTCATCTTGATGATAAAGTTTCCATCTTTAATCATCAAATGGTCATTTTGTCTCATTTGGCCATGTTCATCACCTTTGTGTGATTTTTTCCAATGATTGCTTTGATCACACTTAAATACTCGTTTTGGGGTTCAATTGATGATCATTAGGCATAGGACTGATTTTGTTTAAGTTTGTTGTGTTGAAATAAAACTGGAATCAGAACTGTTTAAGTCCAGTTTCAGCAGAATGCTCTGTTTCTGCCTGAAACTCGACTGTTTCTGAACAAACTGTAAAAATCCCAAGGAAGATCATCCCATCCGTACGGATGGTTTGGGTCATAGGGAAAATGACTTTTTTCCCCTTGTTCTGTTGTTTCTTGTGCAAATAAAACCTTCTATTTCAGTTAAAATTGATAAACAGTCAGAAACAGAGATTTTCCGTTAAAACACACACACACGCATGCACTTTTGTTAATTAACAAGGGAGACTCGGTTTTGACCGAGGCGGCTTGGGTGACGTAAAACTCTTCCCAAGCCGTAACCTGACCTCCGAACCTTTTGTCTCTAAACTTTTTCATTTTGTTGGGTTTAAAATTAACAAAGTGTGGCGACTCCGTTAAATTGTGCCATTGTGTTTGGAACCATCCCAGATTTGGACACGTGTTGACCTTGTCGCGGGGATCCTTACAGGTGCGCACAAAAAAAATGGTCTTCATTTGTTTGAACTACGGAGACCTGAGCCTCTGTACGAGAGGAACGAAGGCAACCTTCGGGTGCGGTCAAAACATAAATTTTTACCCAATCATGTCATAACAAAATGCAATTTTTATTCATCTCTCAAATAATTTTGAGCATTACAACGGATAATGTTGAGCAATAAAAGACATTAAAATATTAAATCCTAAACAAGTGGTCTATTAATTGCAATCTTGGGGTACTAGGAAAAATCTAATTTCTTCTTAGCCTTCGAAGGACCACCCGAGCGACTCTCAATCATGTTCCTCTTTGGCGGTCTAGAAACACTGAGATGGACCGAAACCTTCTGCGTAGCAAAACGCCTCCGAGCATAGAAGTTATCCAAAGGAGTACCGAAAGGGTCAGCAAGAATATTGTGCGAATCAGCAGTAGCATCCTTATACCTTAAAGCACTGCTATGCTCAAAGTCCTTTCCTAGCAACGCAGCGCGAAGCACGTCAACCCGAGTGATACCGCGGTAAAGGGTACCGAACAGATAGTCCAAGTAACTCTCGAGGAGAAAGATACTACCACGATGAATAGGGACAGAAGCCCATCGATGGCGGTCATCTCTCGAAGCTGACTGAAGCTCCTCCGAAAAGTCTGGACCCATATATGAAACTGGGTGGAGCACCCTACTCCTCGGGAAAGGAATAATTTGTTGGCAACCGAACTACCTCAAAACCCGCTCTAGTTGGCAAAATGAAGAATCTCTCAGGCCCGGTAGGACCACATGCTCAAAACCCGAGGTCCATTCCACAAAAGGACGAAGACCCCCAAGAGAGAGGGCACCACTAAATGTCAGCCGATGACCGAGATGCAAAGAATTTCTTCCAACCATCTTCAGATAAATCCCGAGTTAGCAGTTTCTCCTATGAATAGCAAAAGGAGAAAGATCACCCTCTGGAGAATAAATCTTGAAATGCTCCCAAAGCCATACAGTCAAATGCAAAGGGCTTCTCCGTCTCATCTCACCCGTCCGGTGCAACTCATCTAAGCCATACAAGGTTTCCCCCACTACAAAAGGGATTATTCTAAATTGTTTCTCCTTCGCCTGCAAGACAATCTCAGCCAGTCGCGCATCCACAGTTCCGAGGGGTGTAACGAACAGAACCTCGCTGAAAAGGCAAACTGCCATGGCATTTCTTTTAAAGGACTGAATCAGCAGGTCCTCCGAATGCAAACTGAAGAACATCGGCAACTCAGTTATGTCAACTACGGTGCCGTGCAACATCTTCCTCACATCCTCAACAGGGAGGTTCAACAAACCGGACCAATAGTCAATCACACCCCGATGGTATTTAGGGATGGCAATTTGACCCACCAATGGCATGCCAAGAACGGTACCAAAGTCTTCAACAGTCGGCACCATTTCATTTGCCGAAAAGTTAAAAAGTGTGACTATCACAGTCCCAAAAGGCTGCAGCGACCTTCAACAAATCCCAATCCAGCTTCAAGGTCCGAAGTGTGAAGAGAATTCGGAACCTGAAGTCTTTCACAAAAGCCTTCTTAGGATGGGTCTTGAAAGAATAAATGAAGGTTGACAAATCCTTCTCATACTCACCAACAACCTTGGTGTCAAGAGTGAAAGAATTGGAATCCATGGAAAGGTGGATTACAAACAAAATCAAGCAAGAAAAGATGTTCAAGAATGGCAGAAAAGAGCTGTTGGAAGAATATGTTCGAACAGAAGCTGATATTATAGCTATTGGGGATTTTTTGGCCAGCAAATGTCAAGCCCCGAAATTTGCTCTCCAGAAGCGCGTGCCGCCCGCCACCCACTTGGGAAGCGCGTACGTCCCGTAGCCACTAGCCAGGGTGCCCGCCTCCCATTTCAGAAATGCCTCAACTGTCCCTTGTCAAAAGAAGAAATCAGCAGGATCCACATTCTCGATCAAAGTCACGACAGCTCTGCCCTTGGGGACACAGTTGGGCACACATTAATTTGGTCCGCCCCTAAGGTATGTAAAACTTAAAATTAGATAAAAACTCCCAATAAACTTAAAGTCGGGTGTGTCTTTCTTACAAAAATCAAGGTCAATCTCAGTATTTTCCTCTCTAAAAGGAAAACATTCTTTCAGTCCGCAGTCAACTGTGCCTGCTCCCCACAAAGTCAACAGCAAGTACAGCTCCAGATAGCATACAACTCCAAGCAGCAATCATGGTCCATGGTGAACCACTGAAATCACCACCTCTTTATCAACAAAGTCTACTCAACAAACTCGCATTCATCGGCAGACGGGTCCTCGGATCTCGCCAGGTCTTCTCTCGACTTTAAATGATGGCAAACGGGTCCTCGAATCTCCTGAGGTCTTCTCTCGACTTTAAATAACGGAAAATGGATCCTCGGATCTCGCCAGGTCTTCTCTCGAATTTAAATGACGGCAAACGGGTCCTCGGATCTTGCCAGGTCTTCTCTCGACTTTAAATGACGGCAAAAGGGTCCTCGAATCTCGCCAGGTCTTCTCTCGACTTTAAATGACGGCAAACGGGTCCTCGGATCTTGCCAGGTCTTCTGTCGACTATAAATGACGGCAGACGGGTCCTCGGATCACGCCAAGTCTTCTCTCGACTTTAAATGACGGCAAAGGGGTCCTCGGATCTCGCCAAGTCTTCTCTCAACTTTAAATGCGGCAGACGGATCCTCGAATCTCGCCGGTCCTCTAATTAGCAAAATTCGCTCACACAGGGAGCGCATCTCTATCTCTTGATATTTAAAATTCTTGCTTTCATCGAGTCTTTGCTTTTTCTTAGTGATATCCTCGGCGGGTGTACTTTCTTTCGTCGACGCGTTTTGCTTTGCAATCCACAGCGCCGAGGGGCTCTGTAGACACCCTGCCTTGGACCGCTCACCCCGATTCCACGGTTGATATTGTGTTTCTCCTTATTTTAAGTGTTTCTCGTTAGTTTTTATTACTTTCGTTAAGTTCCTGACTGACTTCGTTAAGTCCAAGGACTAAACTAAATAACAGGGCTGACTTTCCAGTCCATTCTGTCAAAAGGCCATCTTGAAGTCAAGTGCCTCCACCGTAGGGGTCAGAAGTGCGTGCATCCTGTCATCAAGGCAGGGGGCGCGCGCCTCTGGGCGTCAGTTATAGATTTTTGTCCAAGAATCCCACCCTTGCTCATTTTACATGATTTTTCCTAGGAAAGATTTCTTTGTGACCTCGTTTTGGCACCAAAACCATGTATTTTTAAACTATAAAAACCTCTCTTCTCTACCATTACAAAGGACTTTTTTTGGAGGACTTTTTGTGACTAAGAAAACTATACACAAACATTTTCAAGGCATTTCAAGGCAATTCTCCAAGAAGTGTTGAAAGATCATTTGAAGTGTAGGTAAAACTCTACTTTCTTCCATCCCTTCTACTTCATCTCCCTTCTTCTCTTTGATTTCATCAAACATGCAATCACCCCAAAACCATTTTGGGACATGACACCAACGATCACTTCACTCTATTGAAGTTGGTTAAGGAGTTATGTCCCCACATTTAAAACACTCTTTTTAAACCCCCTTTTATTACAATCAAGAATAGGAAGAACACTTTATATTATGTAGACTTTGAACAAGCAAGACCAACATTAATTGGGCGAGATGGGTGTTTAAGTACTTCCCATCTCGTAACCTAACCCCCGAACCTCATAACAAGAATCTCTGTTTTCGTAATCAAACTTAGGCTAAATATTAGGTTTTTCTTATGTTCCTCTAAAATATAGGTGGCGACTCTACAATCAAAATAGAAATAGACATCCTAGGACGACCCACCGCTCTAGCCAAGCGCGTGGGCCCCGCCCGGGGTATCTACAGTTACGATAAGAGAAGAATATTCAGTGATCACTCATATCGCCCAAGTAGTCGGACTTTCTATCATGATTAAGATGTGTTAGTAGTGTGTTAGTGATTTAGACCGGATCCAAAGATTGCCTACGTTCCTCTCGTATGAGAAGCTCAGGTCGATGTAGTTCGCATATAATCAGAATAGAATGATAAAGCGGGATCATGCATATAGTAGGGGAAGGAGAAAGAATCATACAAGATGATCACATCCTAGAATGATGATTATACCATCGATCAGATCAATGTGTAGTTGTTGGGTATGCTTATTTCTTAACCCTCCTAAATTATGTTAAAATTGATTGATACCATCACCTAACTATGTTTTAAGGACTTTAGGACCTTATGTAAGAAGTTTTATAACTTCAATTTTCAGATAAGTCCTATTTATAGACTAGGCTTAGTGATTAGGGTTTACACTTTGAATTTGAGGTCTCATTTGCTAAATAACTAAGTATGATTCGCATGACTTCCATGCGCAGCACCCAATCTATGCACTCCATGCCCATGACCTTTATGCGCGTGCAGATCAACCTTAGTCCATTCTCTTATCTCTTGACCTCACATTCTAGAAGCTTGGAAAGCGTCAAGACAAGCTACGTTTTTTGGAATGAGCCATAGTTCTGAGGTGTGCACATATGACAAAACAAGCACACTCAACATACATATCGATGGAGACGCGCCTTAGTGAGAAATTTCAATTGAAGACAACTGTCATCCTTCTTGAAGAAGATTTGAATTTTTTTCTTCTTGCTCTGTCTCCAACGGCTACAAAGGACACCTGCGCACCAATCATATTGTGCCAGCTCATTGTCCTTGCTCAGAGCTCCAACGGCTAGTTTTTGAAGCTCATCTATAAATAGCCTGCTCATCCTCATTTCGAAGCTTCTTGAGTTTTTGCTTCTAAAAAGAAAATTTAAAGTTTTGAAGATTGCCTGCTCATTTCCATAATTCTCAAGAATACTTCATACCTTAACAAAGCCCAGATCCTAAAGCCTTGTATCACCAAAATATCTTGTGCTCTTCATCTCATATATTCATAGAGCGTAGATTTCTGAAACACACACACCTCTTGAAGCTTTGATCATACTTCTAGAGATACACCGGTTTAGTCTAGGATTTGTTCTTAAAAGCATAGATTTAAATTTGAGTTTTGATTCCTTGTAATCTTGTAAAAGCTCCTCAATCTAATATAAATCTCGTAGTTAGAAATCCAAGACTAACCATCTTGGTAGAAGACGTAGATCTTTCTGTTAGTACCCGATCTGAAGATAAAGGACTTCCTAGACCTTTAGGAGCCTCCGAGGACCTTTTAGGCAATAAAAACCTGACAGGACTTATCTGACAGCTTTCTAGAGTTCTAGTGCGACGAAATCAGTTCTAGGTCGAAATCTATCAGGATATTGACCAAATCTCGAGAACAAACTGATAAGGATTCACTGAGATCTAGATAACCATGCGATCTGGAAAGACTGGCCACGCGGCCAGTCTTGGAGTTTCCGCGCGGCCACTTCTGCCGGCCCAAAACCCCTATAAATAGGCCTCTCCTCTCAGCCATTTGATCACACAATCAACCTATGGGAAAACCCTCACAGAAGCTCTTCCCAGCCTCTCTCTATCCCTCTAAAAACCCTCTCAAACCCTCTCTTCACCGGTTTGGTAACGCTTTCTTACTACTTAACTACTTAGATCTATTATATTCATTCATATATTGTTAGATCTAGGGTTTTGTTTATCGTTCGTGTTCTTGACCGATGATGATCTAGGGTTTCTATGAAACCCGAACTAGATGTAGGTCACATATTACTTACATAATGCTATATTTAGGGTAGCGATATTCATGTTTATGTGTTCATTCATATGTATTGATAATGTTCTTATTATAATGCTAGATTTACGACTTATCATACATCATATGCTTGATCTAGGATTGTAATCCCTGTTTATGTGCACGTGCCATAGCCAATGATGATCCTAGGGTTTCATCAAACCCTAATATGATCTAGGAACTATTTCTAACTCTAGTCTGCCCCCTCTATATGCATGATCCCTCTTCATATCTCCCCATTCTAATTATTAATGAACTACACCGACCTGAGCTTCTCATGATAAGAAGAATGTAGGTAATCTTCGGATCCGGTCTCAAACACTAACACATACACACACATTGATCATGATAGAAAGACCGATTCGTCGGGCAATAGGAGTGATCACTAGAATATTCTTCTCTTATTGTAATTTCACCCCCGAACCCTATTATTCTCATAAATGATTTTCTCAATGTTTTAACTACAAATAAAACAACGTGGCGACTCTCAATTTTTGATCGGGCGTATTCACAGTGGCGACTCTGCTGGGGACTTATTTTTGAAAACCTTTTTCAAAACTTAAGAGGGTCTGACTTTCATTACTTCATGATTTTGTGTGTGTTCTAACTACCCCGCGCACTCCTTTTCTTCAAAAAATGTACTTCTGCAAATTCTCACATATTTGTAAATCGGATTCTAACGATTTCCTGTAGGGTTTTGTGTTCATAGCATGTTTAAATGTTGTAGATCTGCTCTTCTTATCTTTATTTCATGTTTAAACTCTGTTACTATGAATTGTTATGCTAGTAGACTTCTCTCGTGTATTGCATATCATTCTTAAAACTACGTAATCAAATGGCATACTACCACTAGTTAGTGTCACACTGCACACCCTACTGGATACTCCGCTGAGTGCACAGATTTTGGTGATCCTGTCGCCTCTATCTTCATGGCATCCGTGCTATCTAACTCGCCGTATTCACTTGTGAGCGGTTGAGGTTAATCCTTGTTCATTTCTAAACCATG
The DNA here is from genome assembly GCA_026119855.1 of Campanula takesimana. Classification (NCBI taxonomy): domain Eukaryota; kingdom Viridiplantae; phylum Streptophyta; class Magnoliopsida; order Asterales; family Campanulaceae; genus Campanula; species Campanula takesimana. The sequence goes on along the minus strand of JAOWBW010002115.1, from coordinate 45,295 downwards.
CACCTTGATCTAGTTAATAACACTTATCAAAAACAAGTAATCTTAATCTTAACTAAAATCATTCATCATGCTGCATGAGTCTACCCTAGATCAATTCTAGTCAACCTTCGACCCGTCTAGGTCAACCTAGTCTACCTTAGATCAATTCTAGTCAACCTTCGACCCATCTAGGTCAACCTAGTCTACTCTAGACCCATCTAGGTCAACCGTTGACCTCTTAATTCAACTTCGACCCGCTTAGATCAACCTACCTATCATTGACCCATCTAGGTCAATCTACCCATCACCTCGACCCGCCTAGATCAAACCCGTCACCTTAACCCGTCTAGGTCAGCCTGTCATCTCAATCCATCTAGGTCAACCCATCACCTTGACCCACCTAGGTCAAACCCGTTACCTTGACCCGTCTAGGTCAAACCGTCTAGGTCAACCCGTCACCTTGACCCGTCTAGGTCAACCCGTTACCTTGACCCGTCTAGGTCAATCCTTCATCTTGACCCCACCTTTAGTCAAGCTAACCAACAGTAGATGACCTACCTCTTGGCCTATCCATGTCCAACCTTACTCGACTCACTTAAGTCAAAAACCACCTTACATAGGGTCCCCCCCCCACCTTTACTTGACCAAGGACCGAGTCATCTTTCTTTCTTTTTGACCTCTACGGTCATATACTAATACTTATGGTTTTTAAAATCACTGACCTCTCCAGACACTATCTCACTTATTTTACTAAACCTGAACTACGGTGACCTAAGCCTCACGTTATGTGGGACCTCTCCCGCATGGTAAGGGGAACGTAGGCAGCTACCGGCCCGATCAAACTTTTGGTCTTTTCATTCAAAGAACATTTCAAAAATACAGAGATCGAGTCTTTTTATAAAAATGATTTTATAACGATGCCTTGTCATTAATTATGAGTCTAATTTAATTCAAAGACTTAACTCCTCCGCAACCATTACAGAATCCTGCATCATGCCTGCCGAAAGGATCAACACAGTTACAACCGAAGCTACTACCCAAGGTCTCGAGACAATTCTCCACCCCAACACCGTTCTCAATGAGCAAGTAGCCCACTTCAACGCAATTCTCAACGAGCAAATGGTCCACCTTAGCACCGCTCTTAACAAGCAAGCGGTCCACTACGAGACTATCCTCAACAAGCAAGCGGCCCACTATGAGACTATCCTCAATGAGCAAGCAACCCTCTCCAGAACCGCCCTCAATTAACAAGAAGCCTTCTTTGAGACTGTTCTCCTCAAGCAAACAGACCGCTTCAAGAAAGTGATGTACAAGGCCCTAAAGGACACAGAGAAACATCTCCAGTCTGACATTTGTGGCATCTACGAGTATCTCAACCGCAGTCTCCCTCATGCTTAGTTTCAACACCCGTACGCTTCTCAAATGTATGGGCCACCACAGACTTTCCCCATTGGGATGCCTCCTTTAACTACTCATCAACAAGGAATATCGGTACCTAAACCACCCTCCAAGATGGTTCGTCAACAAGGAATACCGGTGCCTAAACTACCCTCTAAGATGGATCGTGACAAGAAGGACGAGCGCGAGTATGATGATTTGGGCATGCCATTAGACAAATGCTTCAAATGTTTAGTTCAAACCGGCAAGTTGTCTCCTCTCCTCAACTATAAACCAATCAATGTAAGACAAGACTTGGATCCCTCCAAATATTGAAAGTATCACCAATACATTGGACATGACACCGAGAATTGCCTCCAATTGAAAAGGAAGATCCAAAGCCTCATTGATAGTGGAGCCATCACCCGCCAAAGGAACACATGGGCGTAGAAGAAGTCCAAGCAAGCAAGAAGATACACCGGGGCTACCTCCTCAAAAAAAAAAAAAAAAAAAAAATAGTCTTTCAGTCTTCGTAGGTTCTAGAGAATCTTTTAGTCAAAGTCCACCTCGGACATTAGTCTTTTATTTTTACTAGCAAAGATCCACCTCGGACATTAGTTAGATTGTTAAAGTCCACATGGGACTAGTTAATTTGAGTCTTTAGTCGCAATAAAAGTGTCTTTATTTCTTTTCTCTCTAGACTTGAGACATAATCTTTCATCTACATCAACTCCATGAAAATTGTATTAATCTTAATTGACAATTGATTGCTAGATCTTTATATGACGAATTAATCGCAAATAAATTTGTCAATGAAGACTCATTAAAAGGTAAATGGACCCACAAACCATCATACATAACTTAACAAACAATTAGTCTCAAAATAACAAATGCTTTGATCAATCGAATCATTTTCTTGTTTCTATATACCTTCTCTAAACCTACCCCCTTGTGTACACCCACTGTGTGCCCCCTATATATACACGCCACTATGTAAACCCTCCATATATTCCCCTCATGTACACCCACTGTGTGCACCCTTCATATATATACCCCTCGTGTACACCCACTGTGTGAACCCTCCATATATATATCCCTCGTGTACACCCACTGTGTGCACCCTCCATATATATATCCCTCGTGTACACCCACTATGTGCACCCTCCATATATATATTCTCTTTGTGTACACCCATTGTGTGTACCCTCTATATATTCCCCTCGTGTACACCCACTGTGTACACCCACTAAACACTCCTCAGATACACTTCCACCTTCTCATGAAGAAGACGATGACTACAAAGCTGTTCACCATCAAAGAAGTGCTCGCGCAATGATGGTAGCTGTCTGTTCCCATGACGATGCACCGGGGCTATCTGCTTCCCCACAAAGATGTCAACAAAATTTAAGGGGCTATTCAAACCCCCTTCACGACTTCTACCTACTAAAGGCGAAAGCGAACCAGGGGCTCATCTTGCCCCACGTTTCAATATGTAAATGTATAAAAAAAAAAAAAAAAAAAAAAAGGATCGCTAGGTCGAAACCCACAAAGGGCGGCTTAGGCAAAAATTAGAACAAAAGAACAAAAAAGAAGCCCGCTAGGTTGAAAACCCGCAAGGGCGGCCTAGGCAAAAATAAAGGTGTGCAAAAAAAAAAAAAAAATCAAAGCAAAGCAAAGAAAAATAGAAGGGGCTATCATCATAAGAAAAGTAAAAGTCCCACTTTCTTTTCACTTCTTATTTGTCTATTTTTCTTTCTTTCCAAAGAATCCAACTCAACTCGACAGCATCAGTCCAAAGCGACAACTACAAATGAAGCGGTCCAAAGCAACAATCAACAACGGATCAGACCACCACTCAAACCCTGTATCATCAGTAAACCGGATCAGCCTCGAACTACGCGGACCTAAGCCTCTCACACCAAGAGGAACGTAGGCAACCTCATGGTCTGATCCAAATAATATACACAACCCACCTCGAGCCAACTTTCATTCTTTTCTCTCTTCCCCATACACTACAATTTCTATTCTTCTTCTCGATTAATAAAGGCGTTTATTATTTTGAGACTATTTGTCTAAAACATAATCATAAGATATGTAATTAATCAACGAGACCCAGTCTCGAGCAATCAAAAGACAATTCCGAATAAAACAATTTTCAAATGTCTCGACAAGTCTTATGTTCTACAATCTAGAAAAGATCTAAACACTTACTTTCTGTTAAGCAGGGGCTTCCTTCCTTTTATACACATACTTCCTGTAAGGTCTAAATATGAGAACTCCTTCTTTCGTTCTCTCTCTCTTCTCTTAACAAAAGGCTCCTGCAAGTCGTCCGTACAATTCTGTCTTTTTTTCTTTATTTTGAGTCGACTGAAAAACAAAAAAAAACAACGCTAAAAGAATATACCCACCTAGATTGAAAACCCGTAAGGGCGGTCTAGAGAAAAAACAGGGTGCGTCCAAAAGGAGGTAGGATCCCCCACCTTATGCCCTCACCAAACTAGGGCTACCCTAACGGAATTGGGCCGAACACTGAAACTCCGACAAGATCATTCCCCGTAGAAAGTCATCTCTCTCCATCAAAGCTCAACATGGATGACCTCTCTCAAATGCCCTCACCAAACTGGGGCTGCCCCAATGGAATTGGACCGACTACCGATGCTCCAACAAAGATCACTCTCCACAAAAGGTCATCCCCTCATCAAAGTTCAACATCGTTGACCTTTTTCAAGAACTCCCATCTAACTGGGGCTTCCCCAAAATATATGGTCACTGCTTGGCTACTCAGATATCACCGACTGTAGACACCCCATTTTGGACGTTCATTTATGATCACACTACTTCTGTGTCTCGCCTTTGATTTGGGTCAAAACTCGTTAACTTGGACATGTTTCGTTAATTTTCTGACTGACTCCGTTAGTTAGGGGCCAAACTGAACATTAAAACTATCGCAGAGGGCAAATAAGTTATTCCAGCACTTAGATGCCTCGTACGAGACATTGATTTCTCGTACGAGGTATCCCCCTCGACAGTCGGGTTTTTGGTCAGTTTCCTTGTTGATCTTAACCCCTTTTCTTGGCAAACACTCATGCAATCCGGGGAAAATCCCATGGCCGATCCTAGAGTCCTAAAATAACCTCTTGAGAATTAAGTCTTTGATTCCCAACCATAAACAACTCTCCAACTAAAACCCTAGGTCACCAAAAACCTATAAATAAAGGGTTTCTTTCACTCTAAGAGAAGAAGGAAAATTTCTAGACAACCCCAAGGCCGTTAAACCACCAAAAATCTCTCATAATCAGTCTCTCTCCCATACCCACGAAATTTGGAAGATCAAAGTCCTTTAGTCAAGGCAATCCATAGGATTCTTGAAGAAAACGATTAGGTAAAATCTTTGCTTTCTATCTTCTCATCTCCTTCTTTGCTTTGAAGTAGTGTGATTCCATCAAAGGATCAGCCTAGAGCCTCTCTAATCTATGGACATGGTCTCGAAGCATATGATCCGACATCCCAAATAAATAAGCAATTATTTATTTGTTTATTTTTCTCTTTTGGTACATGAATGCATGATTTTGAAACGATGATGATGATTTCTTAGCAAGACCAATCCTAGATTGGGTGAATTGGGTGCTCCTTGACCTTCCCAATTCATAACTTAACCCTGAATCCAGACATCTCGGTCCGTGTTCCGACTATAACATGGTGGCGACTCTCGAATCAACAAGAAGGTAAATCGAAGGACGAAAACATGCCTCGAAGCAAAACCTCGCGCGCAAACAGTGGCGACTCCGCTGGGGAATAGATCACATTAAGTGGGTTACGTTGTTTCAAAATTCTGCATTCTGTACAATAATCTGTTCCCAGACTGGGATGCCTCGTACGAGGTATCACTTGTCTCGTACGAGACATCTCAGTTCTGCCTGGCGGATCTGACTCTCTGGTTTGAAAAGGGAAGTTTGTTCGGTTCAAACACGTACACAGAGACTCAGACCTGCTCTCCCCTCTGTTTCTGAGTCTTGGGACCTTCCTAACGACGAAGAAACTCCCCATATATTATAAGGCTAACCTTTGTTTTGCAGGAGTACGTGCTAAATGATTTATTCTCTGCGTTGCTTATGTTTTCCTTTATGTGTGAACTACGACGGCCTGAGTTCCTCCACAAGAGGGAAACGTAGGCAGCCACTTGGCCCGGCCATTACTTGTTTTTGCTTTTACTTTCAAAAAAAACTTTCTATTTTCTCCTTGTCACCTATATCTTGACTCTCACACACGTGCACACATGTAGAATAATTGCACTACATACCCTATAAACCCGGGTCCCAATCGGAGGACGGATGTCGGTCAGTACCCCCATTCTAACGAATGGCCCTCGCCGGTCTCTCCAAAGATGGTGTACCAACTCCGTGACACGCTCCTAGACTATGTTTATGGGGAGTCTTAGCCGTAAGCCTTGCATCAACCTCATGCATACATACTAGTTAATAAGACACTCCTCGAGACCGGTCGGTTCGATTCTTAGGGTTGTTTTAATCTTTGCCCAAGATAACGCATCTTTACAATCTATAATCCTCCCTTGTGAATATGACGAATGTCCCTTCGGTTAAATGTTGAACAAAGGATTTTGAAAGAATGGAGAACCTCTCTACGGAAATCCGAGTTTGTGTTTTCCTACTTTCATTATTCTGTGCGGGATTGTGGATGCCATTTTGGCTTAGTTTCGACCGCACCGTTCAACATGTCCCTTTTGGTTGTCCCTTAAAAATTCACAAGGTTTGATTGAATTAATGCGTTGTTTAACAAAGTGCAAAACAACTACGGAATCACTTAGGTTTGGTTAATTGAATGGTGGATTCCGATGAGAATATGGGACCTTTGCCTGAATTGTCCGTTTGGGAGAGTGCAATACAGGTGAAAAACAAGGGGCTCATATTCTAGGGTGGCAGAATCCACTGTTCCGGGATGAACTAGAGTAGTAACCTTTTTAAAATGGATTAAATTCCATCCTACCATTAGGATTAAAAACTCCAATCTGACTATTAGGCTGGATGCCTCGTATGAGACATCGATTGTCTCGTATGAGACATCCTCCTTTTTATGTGAATCTGCCGTGTTGGTCAACCCCTGTTTCATAAAAGCCGACTTATTGGGACCCCAGCCTGGATTTGACACAGTTTCTGCACTCTAGGTCCGTACGATCAGCAAAGTAGCTCCATACTCCCAACACAATGTCAAGCACCAAGTTTACTCAAGAACTCAACGACCTCAAAGCTCGACTACAAGGGGAAGTGAGTCAACTCTATGAGGTGTATGCTACAGTCTTATACGCACGCTTCAAGAGAGAGATAGAGGAAGAGTTCATGACTCGACTGCGAACACAAAAGGAATTCTTCGACAGAAAAATCAAATTTCTCCAAAATCATTTGCTAGCCCGAGAGGAGGAGGTCAATGCACTTCGAAAGGTCTTACTCATGCAAGAAGAGTACTATGAGAAAAAGATCGACACGCTCCAAGCATGTCTACAAGCTCAGAGAGAATGCTACAAGATGGAAGTTGAGTCCAAGACTAAAACAAGGCAGAGGACCTATAGCAAGCTAGAAGGTGTCACCCAAAGACAAATGTTTAACATACTTATGAAATCCATGTTGGTAGTGGTGCCCTAGGCACATTTAATAAACGTTGTAATTGTTATCATTTATTTCATATCAATAAAGAAATGTTTTGATTATTATTGTTGTTCATGTTTACTTATAATAATCTCCATCCCTAGTACTTGTTAAGCACTAGTATAAAGGCTAAATGATCATGAGATGATCATGTTAGATTTATGGGTACGTGTTTGGAACAAGGTACTGGACATGACCCGGTGTATGAGATTTATGTCATGGTCTATGTTGAACATATATCTCATATTAGTTATGTCATTCGAATCCTTAGACATGAAGTTATTATAGTCTTCCACTTGATGAACATTATGTTTGACATATTCAAACGCTACCTTAACACGGTAGTTATAAAGGGTATGATTGGCATAATCGGATTTACGTAGGGAAGAATAATAAGCTAAATGGATCTGTCCCTCTTCGGAGAGATGTCAAGCTTGGGCCTCTCGTAGGAATAATGTTGATGAAATGTTCGGCCGGACTCAAATGAATTGATTGGATCAATGTCATTTGGATTATCAACATATTCGGAATCGAGAAAGTATTGAACAAAACATGTTGACTGTTTGACCATGACTTGTGTTCAATGACATCGTGGACAAAAGGATTATGACATGTTCTAAAGGAATGCGAACTTGTATCTAGTTATACTATTTAGGTAGGTATGACGGTTTGCTAGAACCTAATCATATCTTATGGTTTCATGTTTGAACTCATTGCCAACTTAGTATAATCCTAGAGGGTCACACACAAGAGAACGAATCTTTAAAAGAACTATATTGGAATTTTGGAAATTCTGGAAATCTGGGGAAGTGGGCGACCGCACAGTATGGACTGGGCGGCCGCACACTTAGCTCAAATTTTGTACCGGTTTGTTTCAGATAGTTGTACGACCGCACAGTGGATTCTGGGTGGCCGCACAGTACTGTCGGCTGGCAGATTCCTAATTTGATTAGGAAACGAATTTTGGACGATTTTTGACACAAGTTTCCTATTTGGAATAGGTCCTACTTGTGTATAAAAGACCAAATTCGGCCAGCACTCTTCCCCAATGGTTTTGTGAGTCTCCAAAGAGTTTGAGAGAGATTATTTTGTTCCAAGACATCCTTTGATTGAAGAACAAAATAATACACAAATAAAAATTCCATATAGTCATATTGATTGTGAAAACGTGTTTCACAATTTGGTCTAGCAACCAAGATCAAGTGTTCTTGATATTCTTTCGTGGTATGGATACCGCTAGAGGGTGAAGCTCATCATCTTCAAAGTTCGTGTTCTTACTTTCATTGTGATCAAGCTTCAAATCTCCACCAAAGAACAAAGCTAAAATTCAAAGTCATCAAGGGTTAGTTTTTCTAGTATTCATATTGCAAGTATTTGATTTAATCATATGAATGGATCTATGGGCTTTGGGTTTCAAAATTTTAAATGCTAAATTCCGCTGCGCATGTTACTTTGAAACCCAACAGTGGTATCAGAGCCCCGTTCATGTTGATTATTTCAATACCTAGATCATGTTATGTGTATATAAATTGTTTATATGCCTTGCATGATATGAATATTGGAATATATGATGTTTATGTGTTATGTGATTTTATGTGGTTTATTGTTTTGCAACTTTAATCACACGATTCAATCGCAATAGATATTATGATGGATTCTGAATTGTTTGATTATTAATTCTGATTAGATCATGGTTTTAATAATCGGGGAAAAACAATTCTGAGACAAATTTTCGAACTGGAAAATTACCCTCTGATCTCACCGTGTGACCGCACAAAATTACCCGGGCGACCGCCCAATGTTGGGCGACCGCACAGTAATTTTTGGGCGGCCGCACATACTGATCAGATTGTCTGATTTTGTTGAAATCAGAATTTGGAATTTTCGAGAGGTCCAACAAAACCAGTAACAGAACCAGTCCAGACCTGCTGATCTGGAATGGGTTTTGGGTAGTTGGTCTGTGTGTGGATCTTGGGGTTTGATTTTCCTATTTGTTTTAGTCTTGTGAATCTTAGATTGGTTCAAGGTTTGGATGACTAATCTGCGTTCATCGAGATTGTGTTTCCCAAACTTGATCACAATCCAAGTTTCAAAGATAAAACGAAGTTAGAATTATGAAGAGTTCATAATTGCTAAAATTAAGAAACAAAGTTCTTGATTCAATGATTGGAGATCCATGTGGAATTGTGAATGCAATTGGCCTACGTTCATCGAGACCATCTATTGCTTAGTTTCGGCCACATGGACTACTTTCTTGGTATCTTGAATTAGTGCGGAATTGTGGATGCCTCATGGCTTAGTTTCGGCCGCACTTCTTGTTGTCTTGATTTGGAGATAATGACCAAAGTTGAAATAGTCTCATCCTCATAATTATAGAGAAACTAATGACACATAAATATTATTCTTAAATTAATGGAGATTAATTTAGTGGCTAAACTTGATGCGTAACATGTTTATATTATGTGCTCATAAATGTGTTATATGCTATATGTGATGAACCTTCAAAGAAAGTTTTAAGTCCTTCATTGCCATACTATGATTAAAACACTTGTTTATACATGGGTGATTTTGATGTGGGTTCGCCTCCACGAGGTGCATTAATTTTATTCATGTATGAGCAAGATGAGGTTCATTAATTTAATGTGGGCTTGCCTCCGCAAGGCGCATTAAATTGAATGGTTCCTACACATTTAAAATGGTTGGACTTAATTAGGCGTCAAAACAGTTTTGGGCCTAGGAAAAAGATGAGATTAAACATGCTTTTTGAAAATGGATTTCTCAAAGAATATCATAAAAAAATCTAAGAATCATATGGGATATGATTGACATGATCGTCTACCTAATTAATTTAGTTTTGAGCAGTCCGCCTCCGTGGACTCAAAAGTTAAATTAAAGTTGGATCTTAGCCCAATTAAATTATATTATACATTGGATGTATATGAAGGTTATATAATTTAGTGGGAGTATTTTATTTGAAAAATACATTATTTATTTCTTTAATGAAACATGGTACTTATTAAATTTTGGAAATTTTGCATATTTGTAGACAATGACTACTAACACTCAATCAATTTCGTTGCGATCGATCCTTGAGAAGTATAAGCTCCAAGAGAATGGTATGAACTTTATGGATTGGATCCGTAGCCTAAGAATTGTTCTTAGGCAAGAAGATAAGTTGTACATTCTCGATGGGCCTCTTCCTGCTGAACCAGAACCTACTGCCCCTAGGGCAGAAAGAGACAGTTACAAGAAACATCGTAATGATTCTAGAGATGTAAGTTGTCTCATGCTTGCTACTATGTGCTCAAAACTCCAACAAATTTTAGAACATTTGGAAGCCTATGAGATAGGCGTGGAGTTAAGAGCCATGTTTCAAGAGCAAGCTAGGCAAGAGAGGTACAAGACCATTGTTGCATTCACTACTTGGAAAATGAATGAAGGGCAACAAGTGAGTCCTCACATGCTGAAAATGAAAGGTTATGTAGAGCACCTTGAGAAACTTGGCTATCCAATCCCATTGGAGCTAGCTACGGATCTCATTCTTAATTCATTGCCTAAAAGTTATAATCAGTTTGTGATGAATTATAACATGCATGGAATGGATAAGAATCTCTTCGAGTTGCATGGGATGCTTAAAACTGCGGAGATGAAGATTGCGGAGAAAGGTTCTCCCGTGCTCCTAGTTCATGATGGGAAGAAGGCTAGTGCCAAAGGAAAGGGTAAGAAAGTTATCAAACCCAAGATAAGCAAGGCAAGTGTTGCCAAGGCTTCTGAGGCAAAACCCGATTCACAAAAAGATGCAATCTGTTTCCATTGTCAAGAGATTGGTCATTGTAAACGTAATTGCAAGGCTTTCTTGGAAGAGCAAAAGAAGAAGAAGGGCAGCAAGGCTGCGTCGACTTCAGGTATCTATATGATAGATATTCTCCTTTCTACCACTGATTCTTAGGTATTGGATACCGGATGTGGCTCTCACATTTGTTTAAATGTGCAGGGACTAAAGAATAGGAGACTACTTAAAGAGGGTGAAGTAGACCTACGCGTGGGGAATGGAGCAAGAGTTGCTGCATTAGCCGTAGGGACTTATGAAGTCACTTTACCTTCCGGATTAATTCTTGTTTTGAACAATTGTTATTATGTTCCGGATTTAAGTAGAAATATTATTTCAATTTCTTGTTTGGATAATGAAGGTTTTAAGTTTCTTATTGAGAATAAGAAATTTTCTATTTATTTAAATGATGTGCTTTATGGTATTGCTAATTCATTTAATGGCCTTTATATCTTGGATGTCAAGAATGAAAATAATGACAATGTCTATCATGTAAATAAGAAATCTAAACCTAATGATGTAAATCATACTTATTTGTGGCATTGTCGTCTTGGTTATATTAATGAGAAGCGTATCTCAAAACTCCATGGGGACGGACTTTTGGGTTCATGTGACTTAGAGTCATATGATACTTGTGAGTCGTGTCTTCTTGGAAAAATGACTAAGACACCTTTTACCAAGTTGGGTGAAAGGGCAAGCGACTTATTGGGGTTGATACATTCCGATGTATGCGGACCATTAAGTAGCAATGCTAGGGGAGGATTTCAATACTTCATAACCTTCACTGATGATTATAGTAGATTTGGGTATGTTTACCTAATGAAACATAAAAGTGAAGCATTTGAGATATTTAGAATATTTCAAAATGAAGTAGAAAAACAACTTGGCAAAAGTATTAAGGCACTTCAATCTGATCGAGGTGGAGAATACTTGAGTCAAGAATTTGATGATCATCTAAAGAATTGTGGAATAATTTCACAATTAACTCCACCCGGAACACCACAATGGAATGGTGTGTCCGAGAAGAGAAATCGGACTTTGTTAGACATGGTTCGATCAATGATGAGTCAAGTTGATCTTCCAATATCCTTTTGGGGTTACGCTCTAGAAACCGCTGCTTTCACACTAAATCGTGTTCCAACTAAATCGGTTCAAAAGACTCCATATGAGATGTGGTGCGAAAAGAAAACTTGTTTATCTTTCATGAAGATTTGGGGTTATGAAGCTTTTGTCAAAAGATTTGTCTCTGACAAACTTGCACGCAAATCTGACAAATGTATTTTCGTGGGATATCCAAAGGAAACTAGAGGATATTACTTTTACAACTGAGAGGACAACAAAGTGTTTGTTGCCCGAACTAGTGTCTTTCTAGAGAAAGAGTTTCTCTCCAAAGAAATCAGTGGGAGTAAAATAAATCTTGAAGAAATTCGAGACCCAGAAAATAACATTGAACCAATAGTGGAACAAGAACAAGAACCACAAGGAGTTGTGGAAACTGTTCAAAATACACAAGCAACTCGCAGATCTAGTAGGTTACGATCCGAGCCCGAGAGATATGGATTTCTCGTAACGGATAGTAATGAGGTGGAAATCATTGAGAATGATGAACCGTCAACCTACCAAGAAGCGATGTCTTCTCCTGATTCGGATAAGTGGCTTGGAGCCATGGAATCTGAATTGCAATCCATGCAAGACAATCAAGTTTGGAATTTGATTGATGCGCCCAAAGGTGTAAAAACCATAGGATGCAAATGGGTCTTCAAGAAGAAGACTGACATGGATGGGAAGGTGCATACTTACAAAGCTAGACTTGTAGCGAAGGGTTATAGGAAAGTTCATGGTATTGACTATGATGAAACCTTTTCACCCGTAGCAATGATCAAGTCTATAGGAATTCTGCTTGCTATTGCCGCATATCATGACTATGAAAAATGGAAAATGGATGTCAAAACCGCTTTCCTAAATGGAAAACTGCAAGAGGATGTGTATATGACACAACCAGAAGGTTTTGAACAGAATTCTAAAGTATGCAAATTGCAGAGATCCATCTATGGATTGAAGCAACCTTCAAGGAGTTGGAATCTCCGTTTTGATGAATCGGTCAAAGAGTTTAGTTTCATCAAGAACGAAGATGAACCTTGTGTATACAAGAAGATTAGTGGGAGCATAGTGCTATTCCTTGTTTTATACGTAGATGACATATTGCTCATTGGAAACGACATTCCTACACTTCAGTCTGTGAAGACTTGGTTAGGAAAGTGCTTTGCAATGAAAGATATGGGTGAAGCCGCATATATACTTGGCATTAAGATCTATAGAGATAGATCAAGGAGGCTACTTGGTTTAAACCAAAGTACATACATTGACAAGGTCATTAGAAGATTCCGTATGGAAAATTCTAAAAGAGGTGCCTTGCCCGTGTTACATGGAGTTTCTCTAAGCAAGACTCAATGTCCTAAGACAAAAGATGAGCGTGAGAAAATGAATGATGTTCCATATGCTTCGGCAATTGGGTCCATCATGTATGCCATGATTTGTACTAGGCCGGATGTATCTTATGCTTTAAGCATGACAAGTAGATACCAATCCGACCCCGGTGAAAATCACTGGATGGCTGTAAAAGCGATTCTTAAGTACTTGAGAAGAACTAAAGATTCGTTTTTGGTCTATGGAGGAATGGAAGATGATCTCGTGGTAAATGCTTACACGGATGCAAGCTTCCAAATCGACAAAGATGATAGTCGATCGTAATCGGGTTTTGTGTTTATGTTAAATGGTGGACCTGTAAGCTGGAAGAGTTCCAAGAAAAGTACAACCGCTGATTCTACAACAGAAGCTGAGTATATTGCTGCATCGGATGCTGCAAAGGAAGCTGTTTGGATTAAGAAGTTCATCACTGAACTTGAAGTGGTTCCTAGTATTGCTAATCCAATAGACCTTTATTGCGATAATAATGGTGCTATTGCTCAAGCAAAGGAACCAAGAGCACATCAAAAATCCAAACACATACTTAGGCATTTTCATATCATTTGTGAGATCGTTGATAGGGGAGACGTAAATATATGCAGAGTACCTACTGATGACAATGTAGCGGACCCGCTAACAAAGGGACTTCCACAAGCTAAACATGATGGTCATGTTAGGTCCATGGGTATTAGATACATGGGAGATTGGGCCTAGGGCAAGTGGGAGATTGTTGGTAGTGGTGCCCTAGGCACGTTTAATAAACATTGTAATTGTTGTCATTTATTTCATATCAATAAAGAAATGTTTTGATTATTATTGTTGTTCATGTTTACTTATAATAATCTCCGTCCCTAGTACTTGTTAAGCACTAGTATAAAGGCTAAATGATCATGAGATGATCATGTTAGATTTATGGGTACTTGTTTGGAACAAGGTACTGGACATGACCCGCTGTATGAGATTTATGTCATGGTCTATGTCAAACATATATCTCATATTAGTTATGTCATTCGAATCCTTAGACATGAAGTTATTATAGTCTTCCACTTGATTAACATTATGTTTGACATATTCAAACGCTACCTTAACAAGGTAGTTATAAAGGGTATGATTGGCATAATCGGATTCACGTAGGGAAGAATAATAAGCTAAATGGATTTGTCCATCTTCGGAGAGATGTCAAGCTTGGGCCTCTCGTAGGAATAATGTTGATGAAATGTTCGGCCGGACTCAAATGAATTGATTGGATCAATGTCATTTGGATTATCAACATATTCGGAATCGAGAAAGTATTGAACAAAACATGTTGACTGTTTGACCATGACTTGTGTTCAATGACATCGTGGACAAAGGGATTATGACATGTTCTAAAGGAATGCGAACTTGTATCTAGTTATACTATTTGGGTAGGTATGACGGTTTGCTAGAACCTAATCATATCTTATGGTTTCATGTTTGAACCCATTGCCAACTTAGTATAATCCTAGAGGGTCACACACAAGAGAACGAATCTTTAAAAGGACTATATTGGAATTTTGGAAATTCTGGAAATCTGGGGAAGTGGGCGACCGCACAGTATGGACTGGGCGGCCGCACACTTAGCTCAAATTTTGTACCAGTTTGTTTCAGATAGTTGTGCGACCGCACAGTGGATTCTGGGCGGCCGCACAGTACTGTCGGGTGGCAGATTCCTAATTTGATTAGGAAACGAATTTTGGACGATTTTTGACACAAGTTTCCTATTTGGAATAGGTCCTACTTGTGTATAAAAGACCAAATTCGGCCAGCACTCTTCCCCAATGGTTTTGTGAGTCTCCAAAGAGTTTGAGAGAGATTATTTTGTTCCAAGACATCCTTTGATTGAAGAACAAAATAATACACAAATAAAAATTCCATATAGTCATATTGATTGTGAAAACGTGTTTCACAATTTGGTCTAGCAACCAAGATCAAGTGTTCTTGATATTCGTTCGTGGTGTGGATACCTCTAGAGGATGAAGCTCATCATCTTCAAAGTTCGTGTTCTTACTTTCATTGTGATCAAGCTTCAAATCTCCACCAAAGAGCAAAGCTAAAATTCAAAGTCATCAAGGGTTAGTTTTTTTAGTATTCATATTGCAAGTATTTGATTTAATCATATGAATGGATCTATGGGCTTTGGGTTTCAAAATTTTAAATGCTAAATTCCGCTGCGCATGTTACTTCGAAACCCAACAAGCCAGCAAGGTGGCAGCAAGGAAGCCTACTACTCCAAAGGAATTCCCTCCTAATCATGCTCATCATCTCTTCTGCGAATTTCACAGGGCCAGTGGTCACGACACCGACTCTTGCCACCACCTCAAAGATTCCTAGATTCTAAGAAATTAGGGGCCCCTTATGTAGTGACAAACCCTTTCCCAAATACGGGAGGATGTATCAATGTAATAGAAATAGCTAGTGAAAAATGGGAGACTACTCGCCTAGTCCCGAATGTGGGCGAGAGCACTCCCAAGTTTGATAATGAAATTTCCTTTTGTTACATGTTGTCTTAGGATCAAGTACTAGATAGAAAGAATAATAAAGAAAAAGAAGATGTTAACTTACTCACCCGCTCCGGTCGAGTCATAATCAACAAAGATCCAAGACTAGAAGAGCCATCTCCCTCAAAAGAGCCCGAACCCGCGGAGCTTGACGATCCACTTCTCAAACAATTAAAGAAAACTCAAGCCAACATTTCCATATGGGATCTCTTAGGCTCATCTCATAAACATCGAATGATGATCTCAAAAGCATTAGCCCAAGTCGAAGTGCCCAAAGAAATAACTCCCGAAGAGTTAACGCAAATGGTAGGCCAAATCCAATTTGGCAATGTGATCACATTTACCGACTTAGATCTACCACAATATGGTGGAGGGCACACCGAAGCTCTCTATATAACCGCGAGGGTCAATGGGCATCGAATCCCTAGAATCCTAGTAGACAACGGGTCCGCCATAAATGTCCTACCAAAGAAAGTCATGGTAACGCTTGGCCTTACATCAAGAGAGCAAAAACCGTCAACTCTTACTGTACGAGGATTTGACCGCACTGCACGCTCACCTATAGGGGCAATCACCCTAACAGTTGTAGTAGGAGAGATAACTACAAAGGCAGAATTCCAAGTCATTGACACTCCCTCCTCTTTCAACATTCTCCTAGGACGCCCATGGCTACATCAAACGGGAGGAGTACCATCAACTCTCCATAAATGTGTCAAATTTAAGCACAATGACACGATAGTCAACGTACTTGGAGAACTAGTCACTGCTAGTCCAATCCTAGAGATTCAACATGAGGCAGCCGACCACCTCTTCAACGGATTCGAAATCCAAAAAGAAAGCAGTGTGCAGATGGTAGAGGTGCACAATGAAAATGACTATTCTAAGGCGATTCCATTCTCCGGAACGCGTCCAGTACTTAACATGATGCTAAAGGAAGGATACTTCCCCGGTCTTAGACTTGGCAAGCATTTACAAGGGATAAGAGAACCACCACCTGTCGTTCTATACCCCCCAGAATATGGTCTAGGGTATGTGTCACCACTCAAGGACATCCCTAAAGATGAATGGGATTGGAATTCATACATCGTGCCAATGGCACCGCCCTATCAAAAAACTCTAAACGGGTACTTTGTACGCGAGGGGGAAAACTTGCCATACTTCATGTTCCCTGAACCATGGATTGATCATAAGGGGAAGCGCCAACCGGGCTTTGAAATATTCAGTGACTGTGATCCGTACTTACTAGAAACAGAACCGATGCAGTTCTCGTGGCTACCTCGAGAATTAAGGGGTACCAAGGCCGAGGCATTCAGTGAGTGGGACTTTGTGTTGGGAGAAGACCTACTGCGCCAATTTCTCGACCTTTGCAAGCTAGAGGACACTCAGATCAATGCAATAGAAAAGGGGGACGCTCCGAACCGAGACTATACCAAGCTCATCGAGAAGAGTGACGAGCCTATCCAGAATTGGTATACAACTGGGGGACCCATAGCAAGTAAAGACTTCCTGATCAAGGAATTAGGATGTACTCCCCATCCCCATAGAGAAAGAAAATTTGTAACCCTTACCTTTGAGTCAGATACCGCTACCGATGAGCTCACCCAAGATGACTTGGATGCTATCGCGGAACATGTATTCCCATACTTTCTTAATGAAAAAATAGATCTCTCTGAGTATCCCTGTCACGACCCGAAATCTAGGCTCTATGTTATTAGTAATTAAATGATTATTATTTATTTATTTGCTTATTTATTTATTTGAATTATTATTTATTTAAATATTTATGTGTCCAATTTATGCGTTATAATAATTATACCTAGCATTTTATTCGAGTTATTTGGGCTAGTGTAGAAGTGTTGAGTCTTAATTGTTAGTAGGGAGAGTAAGCATTTGCGTTAGTTGAAGGGGAGGGGCCTAGATGTAACTTTTTGAATAATTTCCCCCTACTCCCCTCTCCTCCCTCACCTTCTCCCTCACTCTCTCCATCCCTCTCCCAGCCAACTCTCTCCCTCTCTCTTGTGTTGTGGGTAAGCTTTTCTCCCTTACTTCTCTCTTCATTTTCTTCATCTTCCTCTCATAATCTCTCATTTCTTAAAACGTGAAATGTGATTAGATCGTCGATAGGATCGCGTAGAACCAAAAAGATTTGAATTCCGTCATCTTTGAGAATTTTCAAGTAAGTTACTTTTCCCCCATTTTGATGCTAAAATGTTCATATCATGTTTATATAATGCTCGATGTGTTATATTTGAAGTTTGGTTGAGTTTAGAATTTATTTTGAATTTATTTGAGTTTTGGGTAAAAAATGGTGAAAGCTTGAATGTGGGAATTTGGTCTTGGTTTTTGTTGATAAAGGGTGTTGTTAAGGTCCCCTTTTGGGTTAAATGATGTTTGGGTACCTTAGAAATCTTGTTGGGAGTGTTGATTTTGGGTGTTATGGATTTGGTATGAAAATGGTAAGGCATTTTGATGAACCCAGCTGGGAATTCCTCCCAGCCCGCAGACCAGGCGCCCGCCCGCCTTGACCCAGGCGCCCGCCTGCAACCCCTTTTCCAGCGGCCTGACCTTCTGGCCAAACAAGCGCCCGCCTGCCTATGCCCAGGCGCCCGCCCGCCCGCCTGTTTGGGTTTTTGCCCCTTTTGCTTGGTTTATGACTTAGAGTTTAACTAGTTGAGGTTTATTTCTTCTAATTAACTTAAAATAACACCGTGGAACACTTATTTAAGTGGAATTGATTCTTTTGTTAATAAATGTGTTATGAAATTTATTTAAGTACCGTTTTGGGAATGTTGGGCATCTTTGATGTGCTGTTTGGATTGGTTTACCTTTGTGGTAATTTAATTGGAATGGTTCCCTACTTTGGAACCTAAGTTGTTTATTTAAGCTAGTATTTATTACTTAGAAGTTATTTGAAAGTCCAGCTGGTATTTTGTGTGTGTTTGGGCGATGCGAAACATTATGATGGCACGGCCAAGTCCATTGTGATGTTGACCATTGTTTTGCCCATTTTACCCTCCTCTAGATTGGCCTTGGATGTGAGAAGAGCTAGCTCCTTTGTGTGCACTTTAGCTTTACTTGGAGCATGAATTTGTGGCATGTCTCCCGTCCCTTGTGACACTTCATTTGGTTATTGTTCCTTACCGGGGTTTTTCTCTTCGGCTTTCATGCTATTATGAAGATATTGATGGTTGATTATTGAAGCTGCGCAGCGACTTTATTTGGTTCTTCGGTTTGGAAAACCTTGGCTATATCCTTTGTTATGTGTTTATTTCCGCTGCTATCTGATATATGATAATTGCTATGTGCTATGTGATATTTATTATTGTTTATTGCATCATAGCATGTCATGTAGTTGCATTAGTAACTTATTGAGATTTATCTCACCCCCTTTCTTTTATCTTTGTTTTTCCTTAACCCCCCCCAGGTGCTAAGGATTAGTCTCGCTGATCACGAGAAAGAGGACGTCGAGTGTGGATACATTCTTTTGGGGAAAGTTGTTATAGGGTGTTTACATTATATAAATGTGTAACCTTTTGGGATAGTTGTACCAAACAATGACGTCATTAAGAATTGTATATTTTATTTTGTTGGGCATAAACTTGTGGAAGTTTATGATAGTTGTATTTGGTTATTTTCAAACTTGGATTTGTAAAACTTTGGATTATCACCTTTTGGTATCAAATGGAATTTTTAACTTCTATATTTTTAGAGTTTTGTTTTTAAGTCGACGTCCAGCTCGCGGTCTCGGGCCCGCGGGGTCCGGGGTCGCGACAGTTGGTATCAGAGCTATGGTTTGGCTCTAAGTATAAGTCTAGGTGGACTAGTATGACCTAGGAGGGTAGTTGTGTGCGGAGTGATTAACGGTTGATGTCTTATGCAGGTAATTACTCGCAATATCTGGAAGAAGAAACAGAGGAGGTACTAGTGGGGCACAAATCAGAATGACACAAGGGAAGAAGCACGTGCTATGTTTCAAGGCATGTTCGAGGCGGCCATGAAGGCCATACATGATCAAGGTCCGAGGGTAGAACAAGCACCACCCCGCTATGGATTGGAGCAATTTCTCAAACTGAAACGGTTGAATTCAATGGGGAACCCGATGTTCGGAAAGCTGAGTTGTGGATTCAGTCGATGGAGAAGATTTATGAGGTATTTGGTTGCACGGATGAGGACAAGGTCCGGTTCGCGCTTACAAGCTTGTAGGAGCCGCCGAGCATTGGTGGAAGGGTGTTAAAGCTAGTTGGGATGATACTCACACGGTGTATGCGTGGGAGTTGTTGTGCGCAAATTCAAGGAGCATTTTATTCCGGTTGTTGATCAAAACCGAAAGGAGATCGAGCTGCTCAACCTGGAGCAAGGTTTGTTGTCTATAGCACAATACTCGGCTAAGTTCATAGAATTAGCCTGGTATTGTGACTATTTGGTGAGGACCGAGGAACAAAGGCTATGAGATTCATTCGGGGATTGAAGACCTCCATCCGTACTCAACTTATGTGGCCAACGGATTGTGACTTTCCAAGATGCGTAGACCGAGCCTACTTGATAGAGCAAGATACTGGGGAGCACAAAAGGAAAATCGAGGTTGCGGGTACGGGTAAACCGGGAAGCCATGCTAAATCTCAACCTCAACACCGTTTCGACAACTGAGGTAACCCAGGAGCATCATCTCAGTTTAAGGGGCAAACCACACCGAGGAATCCGGGTACTACTCCGGGGATTCAGAATAGGAAGCCTTGTACCTTTTGTCAGAAGGTAGGCCATACGGAGGATAGGTGTTGGAAAAAGCAAGGCAAGTGTACCAATTGTGGTGAAATGGGTCATTTTGCGAGAGATTGCACGAGGTACGGAGGTCAGTCATCCGGGTCAGGAGTTGGTACTAATCAGGGTCAGAAAAGGGATGCCGCTGGGAAGCCAAAGTCCAAGGAAGGGTATTTTCCATGAATCAACAACAATCTACCGATGATCCATCCGTTATTGGAGGTATTGTTTCTGTGTCTAATGTGAGCGCACGAGCGTTAGTAGATCCAGGATCATATCATTCATACATTTCTGTGCAATTTGCTTCCATGTTAAATGCTGCATTCGAGTCTTTACCGTACGTGCTAGAGGTGTCGACCCCTATAGGAGAATGCTTGATTTCTGATCGAGTCTTTTGTGCTTGTGATGTGGTTATTTGTGTCGTGTCCTTTGTGCAGATTTGGTAGTTCTTCCTATCCAAGACTTGATGTCATTTTGGTATGGATTGGTTGAGCAAGTTTCATGCTTCCGTTGATTGCCGTAAGAAAACTATTACTTTTTCTATTCCCGATGTGCCTAAATTTGTGTTTGAGGCTAGTCCTCTGAGTAGAAAGGTTCGCTTAATTTCTCATTTGAAAGCGAGAAAATTATTGCATAGTGGTTGTGAGGGTATTTGGCTAGTGTTCTTGATACTAGGAAAGAATCCCCTAGTTTTGATAGTGTTCGGGTAGTTCGGGAATTCCCGATGTTTTCTCTACCGAGTATGATATGCCTCCCGATCGTGAGATTGAGTTTTGTATAGACCTTTTGCCGGGTACGGCTCCAATTTCGAAAGCACCTTATAGGTTAGCTCCCGCAGAGTTGAAGGAATTAAAGGTTCAGCTGCAAGAGTTACTAGATATAGGGTTTATACGCCCTAGTGTCTCCCCGTAGGGAGCACCGGTTTTGTTTGTGCGGAAGAAAGACGGTTCCTTGAGATTGTGCATCGATTACAGAAAGTTGAATCAGGTTACGGTGAAGAATAAGTACCCTCTACCCATATTGACGATTTATTTGATCAGCTTCAAGGGTCCGTGGTTTTCTCTAAACTTGATTTGAGGAGTGGGTACCATCAGTTGAAGGTTCGATCGGAGGATATTCCGAAGACTGCCTTTCACACTCGTTATGGTCATTATGAGTTCTTGGTTATGCCGTTTGGGTTGACTAACGCGCCGGCCGTATTTATGGATTTGATGAACCGAGTTTTCCATCCTTATCTTGATTCGTTCGTGGTAGTCTTCATCGACGACATTCTTGTTTATTCAAAATCTCGAGAGGAGCATGAGCACTTGAGGACAGTTTTATCCGTTCTTGCGAGGGAGAAATTATTTGCGAAGTTTAGTAAATGCGAATTTTGGCTCGAGAAAGTGTCATTTCTGGGCATGTGATTTCTAAAGATGGATTTCGGTGGATCCTTCAAAGATTGAAGCCATAGTGGATTGGAAGAGACCCGAGTCAGTGACCGAGATTCGTAATTTTCTGGGTTTAGCCGGTTATTACCGAAGATTTATTGAGGGGTTTTCGAGGATTGCTACTCCGATGACTCAGTTGACCCGGAAGAATGTCCCGTTTGTATGGACCGAGAAGTGTGACAAGAGTTTCGAAGGATTGAAGAAGAGGTTGACTACCGCAACGATTTGACTTTGCCTAATGGGAGCGATGGCCTAGTGATTTACAGTGATGCTTCGAAAGAGGGTTTGGGTTGGTGTTGATGCGAATGGAAAGTAATTGCGTATGCTTCGAGGAAGTTGACCCCTAGTTGAGCAGAATTACCCGACTCATGATATGGAGTTGCGGCGATAGTCTTTGCGTTGCACAAATGGAAGCACTACCTTTATGAGCGAAGTTTGAAATTTTTACCGATCACAAGAGTTTGAAATACCTTTTCTCCCAGAAAGAGTTAAATAATAGGCAACGCGATGGATGGAATTGTGAAGGATATGATTTTACGATTTCTTATCATCCGGGGAAGGAAAAATGTGGTAGCCGATGCGATTGTAGGAAGTCTTATGTGGCCTCGATGATGGTCCGGGAGTGGAAAATGCTTGAGGATGTTCGAGATTGGTCTCCTCGTGAACGAGACATGGGGCTATTTTTGCGAATATTAGGGTATCTCCGACCCTAATTCAGAGGATAAGAAAATCAGAAGAAGATCCCGAGTTGGTGAAGATAATGGGTAAACTGAAAGAGAAGAATTCGAGGATTTTTCTATTAGCCCGGTGGGAGTGTTGACTTTCCGTGGCAGATGTGTGTTCCGGATGTTGATGGAATTAAACAGAGAGTTCTTGATGAGGGTTACAAATCGAGATATACTATTCATCCGGGTAGTACGAAGATGTATCAGGATTTGAAGCAGCAATTTTGGTGGATTAATATGAAAAGGGAAATAGCGAAGTATGTTTCGAAGTGTCTAACTTGTCAGCAGGTCAAAGCCGAGCATCAGAGACCCGCGGGATTACTTCAGCCGTTAGAGATTCCCGAGTGGAAATGGGAGCATGTGACTATGGATTTCATTACGGGACTACCTCGTACCCGTAGGAAGTATGACAGTGTTTGGGTAATAGTGGATAGATTGACCAAGAGTGCCCATTTCTTGCCTATTGACATCAGATATTCGATGGAGAAGCTTGCGACCCTTTATATCGATGAGATTGTTAGATTGCATGGGGTTCCGGTTAGTATTGTGTCAGATCGAGACCCGAGGTTTACTTCTAGGTTCTGGAAGGCGTTTCAGGAAGCTTTGGGTACAGATTTGCGATTCAGTACGGCTTTTCATCCACAGACCGATGGTCAATCCGAGAGGACCATTCAGATTTTGGAGGATATGTTGCGAGCGTGTTCGATAGACTTCTCTGATTCTTGGGATTCGCATTTACCGTTAGTGGAATTTTCTTACAACAACAGTTATCAGGCTAGTATCGAGATGGCACCGTATGAGGCCTTATATGGAAGAAAATGTAGATCGCCTATTTGTTGGGATGAGGTTGGTGAAGCGAAGATCGTGGGTATTGATTTGCTTCGGGATTCGGTTGAGAAAGTTAGAGTTATCCGGGATCGATTGAAATCAGCTCAGAGTCGACATAAGAGCTATGCAGATAACCGAAGGCGAGATCTTAGTTTTCAGACCGGTGATTTGGTATTCTTGAAGGTATCTCCGAAGGTGGGTATTCGTAGGTTTGGGAAGAAAGGCAAGTTGGCTCCGAGGTTTATTGGTCCGTTTGAGATTTTGGGAAAGGTTGGACTTCTAGCGTATCGTCTTGCGTTACCGTCATCCTTAGACCGGTTGCACAACGTCTTTCACGTTTCTATGCTTCGGAAGTATGTTCATGATCCCTCTCACGTGTTACCGACGGTACCGGAGGATATTGAGCCCGATATGACTTATGAGGAACGACCGGTTCGGATCTTAGATTCTAAAGTTCAAGAGTTGAGGAACAAAAGCATGCGTTGGTTCGAGTTCTTTGGAGGAATCATAACATCGAGGAGTCGACGTGGGAGCTTCGTGATGAGATAGAGAGGAAATTTCCGTGGCTTTTTAATTCGGGTAAGTCTCGTTAAAATTCGGGTCGAATTTTCTTTAAGGGGGAGTGAATGTCACGACCCGAAATCTAGGCTCTATTTTATTAGTAATTCAATGATTATTATTTATTTATTTGCTTATTTATTTATTTGAATTATTATTTATTTAAATATTTATGTGTGCAATTTATGCGTTATAATAATTATACCTAGCATTTTATTCGAGTTATTTGGGCTAGTGTAGAAGTGTTGAGTCTTAATTGTTAGTAGGGAGAGTAAGCATTTGTGTTAGTTGAAGGGGAGGGGCCTAGATGTAACTTTTTGAATAATTTTCCCCTACTTCCCTCTCCTCCCTCACCTTTTCCCTCACTCTCTCCATCCCTCTCCCAGCCAACTCTCTCCCTCTCTCTTGTGTTGTGGGTAAGCTTTTCTCCCTTACTTCTCTCTTCATTTTCTTCATCTTCCTCTCATAATCTCTAATTTCTTAAACGTGAAATGTGTTTAGATCGTCGATAGGATCGCGTAGACAAAAAAATTTGAATTCCGTCATCTTTGAGAATTTTCAAGTAAGTTACTTTTCCCCCATTTTGATGCTAAAATGTTCATATCATGTTTATATAATGCTTGATGTGTTATATTTGAAGTTTGGTTGAGTTTAGAATTTATTTGAGTTTTGGGTAAAAAATGGTGAAAGCTTGAATGTGGGAATTTGGTCTTGGTTTTGGTTGATAAAGGGTGTTGTTAAGGTCCCCTTTTGGGTTAAATGATGTTTGGGTACCTTATAATCTTGTTGGGAGTGTTGATTTTGGGTGTTATGGATTTGGTATGAAAATGGTAAGGCATTTTGATGAACCCAGCTGGGAATTCCTCCCAGCCCGCCTTGACCCAAGCGCCCGCCTGCAAATCCTTTTCCAGCGGCCTGACCTTCTGGCCAAACAAGCGCCCGCCTGCCTATGCCCAGGCGCCCGCCCGCCCGCCTGCTTGGGTTTTTGCCCCTTTTGCTTGGTTTATGACTTAGAGCTTAACTAGTTGAGCTTTATTTCTTCTAATTAACTTAAAATAACACCGTGGAACACTTATTTAAGTGGAATTGATTCTTTTGTTAATAAATGTGTTATGAAATTTATTTAAGTACCGTTTTGGGAATGTTGGGCATCTTTGATGTGCTGTTTGGATTGGTTTACCTTTGTGGTAATTTAATTGGAATGGTTCCCTACTTTGGAACCTTAAGTTGTTTATTTAAGCTAGTATTTATTACTTAGCAGTTATTTGAAAGTCCAGCTAGTATTTTGTGTGTGTTTGGGCGATGCGAAACATTATGATGGCACGACCAAGTCCATTGTGATGTTGACCATTGTTTTGCCCCATTATTACCCTCCTCCAGATTCGCCTTGGATGTGAGAAGAGCTAGCTCCTTTGTGTGCACTTTAGCTTTACTTGGAGCATGACTTTGTGGCATGTCTCCCGTCCCTTGTGACACTTCATTTGGTTATTGTTCCGGTACCGGGGTTTTCTCTTCGGCTTTCATGCTATCATGAAGATATTGATGGTTGATTATTGAAGCTGCGCAGCGACCTTTATTTGGTTCTTCGGTTTGGAAAACCTTGGCTATATCCTTTGTTATGTGTTTATTTCCGCTGCTATCTGATATATGATAATTGCTATGTGCTATGTGATATTTATTATTGTTTATTGCTTATTGCATCATAGCATGTCATGTAGTTGGATTAGTAACTTATTGAGATTTATCTCACCCCATTTCTTTTATCTTTGTTTTTCCTTAACCCCCCCCCAGGTGCTAAGGATTAGTCTCGCTGATCACGAGAAAGAGGACGTCGGGTGTGGATACATTCTTTTGGGGAAAGTTGTTATAGGTTGGTTTACATTATATAAATGTGTAACCTTTTTGGGATAGTTGTACCAAACAATGACGTCATTAAGAATTGTATATTTATCTTTTGTTGGGCATAAACTTGTGGAAGTTTATGATAGTTGTATTTGGTTATTTTCAAACTTGGATTTGTATAACTCTGGATCATCACCTTTTGGTATCAAATGGAATTTTTAACTTCTATATTTTAGAGTTTTGTTTTTAAGTCGACGTCCAGCTCGCGGTCTCGGGCCCACGGGGTCCGGGGTCGCAACAATCCCGAGATTGCTAGCGTCCTAAATGATGAATTAACTAATAACTCTAACGACTTAGACAATAATGAGTCATACGAAAAGATAGATCAAGAAAACGAACTAATATTAAAAGAAATTAATAAGCAAGTAGGTCTTCGTGCCGGAAATGGTCCTATTGATGCCGAAGAAATGCAAACAGTTAATCTGGGGACGGACATGATCCGAAATAGACCAAGATTGGCAGTTTCTTCAAGGGGGAAGACCGACAAGCCCTCATAGCGCTTCTTCGAGAATTCGTAGATGTGTTCGCTTGGTCCTACAAAGATATACCGGGGCTAGCCAATTCAATTGTTGAGCACAAGATACCACTGCTTCCTGATTCAAGGCCAGTCAAGCAGAAACTCCGCAAAATTAATCCAGAGTGGTCGGTACAAGTCAAACAAGAGATAGAGAAACTCCAGAGTGTTGGTTTCATCAAGGTGATAGAGTATCCAACCTGGTTGGCTAATACTGTACAAGTTTTCAAGGCAAATGGAAAAGTCCGAGTCTGTGTTGATTTCCGTGATCTCAACAGAGCATCTCCGAAAGATGATTTTCCTCTTCCCAACATAGACATGCTCGTTGACAATACCGCGAAATATGAAGTCCGTTCATTCGTAGATGGATTCGCCGGTTACAACCAGATCCTCATGGCCGAGGAGGACCAACACAAAACAGCGTTCACCACTTGGGGGGACGTTCTGTTATACAGTCATGCCATTCAGACTCAAGAATAACGGAGTCACCTATCAGAGAGTTGTAACTGCGTTGTTCCATGACATGATACTTAAAGAAATGGAGGTGTACGTTGACAATATGATCATACACTCCAAAGGCTCCGATGGACAACACTTTGTCGACCATAGGAAGTTCTTTGAAAGGTCGAGGCACTACAAAATGAGACTTAATCCGGCCAAGTGCACATTTGGGGTAGTGAAAGGAAAGGTCATTGGGTACATGGTCACTGAGCGTGGTATAGAAGCAGACCCCGCTAAAATCAAAGCCATCATTGACATGCCTCCACCTAAGATGCAAAAAGAAGTCAAAGGATTCATGGGTCGCCTTCAATACATTAGTCGTTTCATTAATCAACTCACGATGATCTGCGAGCCCATCTTCAAACTCCTCAAGAAGAATGCATCCCTAGAATGGACAGAAGAGTGCCAAGAAGCCTTCGAAAAGGTCAAGGAATACTTAGTAAATCCACCAGTGTTGCTTCCACCGCATAAAGAGAAGCCGTTGACCTTATACCTCACAATCAATGACACTGCATTAGGGGCTATGCTAGCACAAGAGCAACCCGATTCGAGGAAAGAGAATACCGTGTACTTTGTCAACCGTCGCTTCCAATGGGCTGAATTGAATTACTCTGCATTAGAAAATTCGTGTGCTGCACTGGTATGGGTAGCTGGGAGACTAAAGCCGTACATGGAGGCGTTTCCTGTACAACTGATTGCCCGAATGGACCCAATGAAATATATCTTCGAGAAGTCGCATGTCTCCTCTAGGATAGCCAAGTGGTACTTCATGCTCGCGGGGTACGATATCACTTACATCACACAGAAATCCGTGAGAGAAAGAGTTTTCACGGATCATTTAGCCGAATTTCCATGTGATGAAGCGAAGGGGGAAGACCGTGATTCTTGATGAGGACATCATGGCAATAGCAGAAAATAAGTGGCAATTATTTTTCGATGGCGCAGCCAATAAAGAGGGTATGGAATTGACATGTTACTAGTAGATCCCTCAGATTTCTACACTCCACTCGCAATCCGCTTGACTTTGAGGCCACTAACAATATAGCCGAGTACGAAGCTTGCATAGCGGGACTTGAAGCAGCCTTAGAAAGAAATGTGACCGAACTAGAAGTGTACGGAGATTCACAACTTATAATCTATCAGTCACTCAAGAAATGGAAGGTACAAGATCCTACACTCCAGAAATATAACGACCATCTTCAAGACTTGGTCAAACAATTCAAAGAGGTCACTTTCTACTATCTTCCTAGAGATAAGAACCGCTTAGCAGACTCGCTAGCCATGCTAGGATCACTTATTGAAATTCCCGAATGGACTGAGGTTAAGACCTTCAAAGTCACGAGGCGAGCGACTCCTGCTTACTACTCAATCATAGACCTGCGTGACAGCAAAGAGCCGTGTGATGTCATTTCCATGAATGCCTTAGACAATAAGCCTTGGTATTATGATGTATGGCGTTTCCTCCTAGACGGAACATTCCCATCAGATGCATCACCTAAAGCGAAGATAGCCCTCAAACGGTTTGCCGCTCAATTCATTATTATAGGTGAACGCCTCAATAAGAAACACCACGAGCAGTGTCTACTCTGTGCCGATAAGCACGAAGCCATAGAAATCATGGACCAAGTCCATCAAGGAGTCTGTAGAACCCACATGAATGGCAATATGCTATCAAGAAAATCATCCGACTAGGGTACTATTGGGCTACAATGGAATCGGACTGCACCAACATTGTTAAGAAATGCCACAAGTGCCAGATACATGCCAACTTACAACACGCACCACCGTCTGTGTTATACCCCATGACATCCCCTTGGCCATTTTCTACATGGGGAATAGACGTCATTGGCAAGTCTCACCGACGGGTCATAATGGACACTCATTCGTATTAGTTGCCGTTGACTACTTCACTAAATGGATCGAGGCTCAATCCTACAAAGTCTTGAATGCCAGAAAGGTGGCTGAGTTCATTAAGACCAACATTATATGCCGATATAGGGTACCTCATGAGATGATATCTGACAATGGCACGCACTTTGAGAAACAATGTGACCAACTACTCGCAGAGTACAAAATAGAGAGACATCAGTCATCACCGTACCGACCACAAACCAATGGAGCAGTCGAAGCTGCTAACAAGACCATTGAGACCATCATTAGGAAAATGGCTAAACTGGCAAGACTGGCCCGATAAGCTACCTTTTGCACTCTGGGGCTATCGCACCTCAATCCGTACCGCCACCGTGAAACTCCATATGCCCTAGCCTATGGGATGGAAGAAGTATTACCAATCAAATTAGAAGTACCATCGCTAAGGGTTCTCCTAGAAAACCAATTGAATGAAGTCGCATGGTTAGACAGCCGTTATGAATAACTAGCCCTGCTAGATGAATGACGACTCTGAGCCGCCGAGCATATCCAAGCATATCAACAGAGAATGGCCGAGCATTTAATAAGAAAGTCAAGTCCAGAAACATCAAAGAAGGGGACCTTGTCCTACGTGAACATCGTCCTGGACCATTCAACCCTATGGGAAAGTGGGGACCAAGATGGATAGGCCCCTACATAGTCAAGAAGGTATTCTCCGGAGGAGCGGTACAACTCGCAGACCTAGATGGAGATCAACTGCCGAAGCCCGTCAACATGGACAAGCTGAAGAAATACTATTCATGAGTCCGTCCCCTATTTCAAAAAAAAAGAGGAAAGCTCGCTAGGTTGAAAACCCGCAAGGGCGGCCTAGGAAAAAATTAGAGCAGAGAGCACGAGAACAGAAGTCCGCTAGATTGAAAACCTGAAAGGGAGGTCTAGGCAAAAATCAGGGTGTGCATAAAAAAAAATATTAATAAAATAGGGGACAGTCTCGTACGAGACACCTATGTCCCGTGCGAGACATGTCAGTCAGCAAACATATTTTTCTCTTTATTAAACAATAACTACGATGACCTGAGCTCCTTATTTAATTGATGTAAAAGGAGAACGTAGGCAGCCTTTTGGTCCGGTCTATTCAATAAATAAAATCAAAATCTTGTCTTCTTATTAATTGAATGCATTTCAAGAAAGCAATAAGAAAATTTCTAACATGAATACCAACTTGCAAAAGAAAATAAATAAAATACTAAAAATCTAAAAATTGGTCTATCTATGGAAATCTCCCGATACTCCTAAATATCTATTTCTTCCTTAACTTAGTAGGGGCTTGACCATGATCCACCTTGTCATCCCTCTTACTCTTGAACCAAGGTATCTCAAAATCGGGAGGAACATCAAGACGACTGAACACCGAGGGAGTCAGTCTCGCAAACACATGAGGCCTATCCAGAGATTGGAATTTACCGGGAAGTCCGTTTGCTCTCTTCTCGTAAAAGTCACTATCCAGAAAGTCTTGAATGACATCTGCTATGACATTAGAAGGATCCTCCTTAGCTTCCTTCTTCCTCAAATTCAAGCTAGGCTCAAAAAATTCCCCAACAGAGAGGGACGGATCTCATCAATACCCTCGACATTGGGACGGAGTTCCGAGAGAAACCAATTCAAGTATTTATCCGACAAATAGATGCTCCCTCCATCATGATGAAGATTGGTCCAACGATCCATAGTGGTGCCTTTCCCCCAAGTGCGAGCCAAGCTTGTAGAGAACTCCGAGTCCATGAAAGAAATGTCTCGAGGCCGTTCCCCTGACAAGAAAGTGTCCTGCTGTTGACCGAATTGTTGTATTACCCTCCGAGCAAAATAGAAAGAGGAGTCCCTCAAACCCGGAAGGACGACCCTATCGTACCCAAGGGTATTAGCTATGAACCTCCTCACTTCCAAAAGGATGGGCACCAAGCGACATCATTGGTCTCCGCTTTAGCAAAAAGATGAGCCCACTCCTCAATGCTGAGACCCTTCACTAACAGTCTCCGCCTATGGAAAGTATATGGTGAATACTCGATCGGAGAGTCCAATAATTTGAAGTGTTCTCTAAGCCAAATGGTCAACAATAATGGACTTCCTCGAGTCATAGAGCCGGTTTGGTGTAACTCATGAAGACCATGAAGAGTCTCCCCCAAGATGAGATGGATTATGTTGAAGGCCCGTCCTCTAGCTTGCAGAACGATGTCCACGAGCTTCGTGTCCGCCATGCCACACTTTCTCATGAAAAGCACGCTTCGAAATAAGCACAATGCCAAGAGGCAGCACTGGGAATCCACGCCATGACCATGAGTCACCCGACCTTTAAATCTCCTAGGCAAAGCGTGGAGATCGACATAGCGGTTATGAATGTAACTCTGCACCTCGGGAAGGCCAATACTCAATAAGTCCCTAAGAGACTCCGCCGGTACCTTGTCATAATTAGGAACCGCAATCACCCCGGTCAACGGCATATCCAAGATAGCCGCCATCTCCTCCACGGTAGGGACCATCTCGTAAAAGAAAAGTTGAAGAGGTGAGTCGATGGATCCCAGAAGCGTGCAACTCCCTTTAAGAGGTCCCATTCCGGCTTTAGATTCTTCAAGGTGAAAAGAATCTTAAACCCGAACATCTCCATGAATCTCTCTTGGCGAGGTTTATTGAATGAACGAAAGAACGTTTCTAAATCACCCTTGTAGCGTTCCACTAACTCTAAGTCCAAGGAAAACTCATCAACAATTATTGATGAAGGGACGGACTTACTTAGGGCCATTGGGAGCAAAAGTTGAGAATTCTACTCCAAAGAAAGGTTCCCAGAACTGATTTAAGGCTACATGGTATTCTAGGACGGACTAGAGGTGTTTATATACAAGTTTGGACACCAATCCTCGAGGAAAAAGGAGAAACAGCCGCAGAATGAAAGGATGGCTCGTACGAGACATCGATGTCTCGTACGAGGCATCTCCCAAGTCAGAACAACAGAAACTCTGCTCAAATTTCAGTTTGCTCGACAAGTCAAAACATGTCTCAATCACCTCAAAAATCCATCCAAAACAGTTCATTTATCACATACAAATAGCCCAACGCGAATCCATCTCATAAAATTAACCCTCGGTTGACCAACCGGACGTGAGTCAATAC
The DNA here is from genome assembly GCA_026119855.1 of Campanula takesimana. Classification (NCBI taxonomy): domain Eukaryota; kingdom Viridiplantae; phylum Streptophyta; class Magnoliopsida; order Asterales; family Campanulaceae; genus Campanula; species Campanula takesimana. The sequence goes on along the minus strand of JAOWBW010002115.1, from coordinate 13,218 downwards.
ATTTACACAGTCAGAAATAAAACTAAAATTAACTAATGTATTGTGTGCTAGAGTTAGGAAATAATTGTTGCATAGGTACAAACCAAAGAAAGGAAAAATTGTCTTCGCCTATGCCGAGGCAACAATTACATCATCAAAAAAAGGGTAGAATGGGGGAATCCTATCTAAGACATGTCGCCACTGCCACACTATCATCCGTCAGTCTGAGGCCTCTTCCCGCAAGAAGCTAGCTCCGCCGTCTGCTGAGCCAACCGTCCGAGCAGCCCCGCTGTCTCTCTCTTCATCCTCTTGGCATAGGCCATGAACTGGGCGAGCCATCCCGCGACCTCTCTATACTCAGCAATGGGCACCTGTTGAGAAGAAACAAATGGAGATATCAAAATCTTCAGATAAATGATAAATAAAAAGATGAAATGGTAAAATGATGGTAATGACGGAAGAAGGGTCATAAATCATACCATGGTCGCGTCGGCAGGAGGTACGAGTTCCTCAGGCATGTCATAATGTGCGGGAAGATCCTCGGTATCTCTACTCCCTCAGCCACGCTGTAGGTAAAGAAGCTGGTCCAAGCTGTGGACAAAAAGGGATGTGGACAACTCCCTGGGCCTGAGCCTGATCACCCTCTATAATCAATCGGGGCATGAGACGAGCAAGGAAGTCCTGATAATCAGCCTCCAAGGACATATGGTCAAAGGCATCCTGACTAATAATGAGCTCCCTTTTCTCCTCCTCCGCAATGGCATAAGAATTAAGCATATGAGCCGGCGGGTCCAAAGGGACAACGACGTCGATTCTGCCACCACCCTGCTAGCGAGAGACTCTCTCTCCTATGTAAAAGCATCCCCCGCCAAGGCCAATCATCAGTTGTCTCATACCAGCAAACCCGTAGGCGTGATCAATGCCCAAAACCCCGCCAAGGGAAGAAGGCGACAGCGGACTCAGGGACGGCCTCCCATCTGTCAAAATACAGCCTCATGCGCTCCACCGTCATGTCAGCCCCCTCGGCCTGCTCATCACGGTTATCCCTGTTATCCCGGCGCCATCTCAGAGTATCTGGGAACATGACGGTATTGTCTTGAAGATTGAAAGTGAAGAGACCAAACGTGGCGTATCCCCAAGCCTATAAAATGGGAGAAACATAAAAGAGGTCAATACACAGTAGCTAAGATGAAAATGCTATCAAAATAAACTGGGGCTGAAACAAAGGAGGAATACAGAAGAAGATGAGTATTATACCTCCCAGGCATGACTGTAGCTGCCCAAGCCAGCGTTCGCCCTATCCCGCGAACTCTCATCCATAGCCACATAGCAGTGGGCCAAGCCAGCAGAACCCCAACTAGCATCGGTAACATGCTGCATATCTCTCAACACACTCAATAGAGTAAAAAGGGCAGTTGATGCATGGTTAGCAAAAAGCGTCTCAGAAAAGGCCCACCATAGAAAGCCACGGACAGCTGCAACTCGGGTACCAGTCAGATGCATCTGACCAGCATTAAGGGTGACATAAGTATCCACCCTCTCCCTCAAGGCCTTCAGAGGGACACCCTTGCCTAGGGTGCACAGAGAGAATCCCAGAAAATGCATCATATCATCCCTGCTAGGAGTAAAGTCCGCATCAAGCTCAAGTGGCTCACCAACGATGGCAAGTCCGGTAATGGCATGAAAGTCAGTAGGGGTCATGGTAACCTCCCCCCATCACATGTGCATGGTATGAGTACTGTCCCACCAGCGCTCCCGGATGGCTTGGAGCAAGTGCACGTTCCTCCTCTCAGCGACAAGGCCGTTAAAGAAGGTTTTCAATCCGAGATTCTCAATATCTTCCTTCATCTCGCCATTGAGAGTTGCCCACCTCTCAGCGACCGCTCGTACGCTGCCCCTACAATTATTGATCACCCTGAATAACTGCAAACAACAGAGACAAAAGAGACAGATGTCAGAAAATCAGTAAAATCCTCATTTAAGCATTTTACCCGAAAAGTCGCGGAATTGCCTAAAGCGACAGTCAAAAATCATGTACTACCATACTACAATGATTTTCAACATCAACAAGGGTGAAATTCCATCGAAAGATCAGCCATGCATGATAAGCCCTAGCAGCGATAATTCTAGGCGAAAATTGGCAAAACGAATTACTAGGACACTAAATTGAGACATGTAGCAACGAAATTGACATGGAAACTCAATCAGAGGAGGAGATCCTTACCCGCCTAGTCCGAACAGCGTGAGAAACGTGGTCCTCCGGGAACGGGCACAACTCATCTGTCGCCCACACTTTACCCTTCATATGCCTACCAAAGAGGTGCTCTTTGAGGGAACGATGCACACTGGCCATTTGAAAGGGTTAGGGATCATAGAAATTTGTGAAAACAAAGATTTTTGAGTCAGAAAATCGCCTAGGGTTGAAAGTTCCCGAAAACAAAATGAGAAAAGTGATTCAAAATTCACTTTCAGCGCCTGATATTGCGAAAAAACAGGAATAGCTCGTACGAGGTATCCATCCCTCGTACGAGGCATCCCCAGAAAATCTCCAGAAAACCATGTTTTCTCAGGAAATTCCAGAAAAGCCCTGCTTTTAACAAAAGGTCAGAAAAAGCTCTGCTTTAGACCAAGAGGTCAAATATGAATCCGGTTCAAGATGGAACATTGAGTCGTCAACAAATGGATATTTTCAGAATTGGAACAAGCAAAGTTATTTCTCAGTTCGAATTTATCCTAACCGCGCATCCAAGATCATGGGTGAGCAACGAAATCTGCATCAGCAAACTTTAAATCCCATGACTGTCATCAAGACGTAAGTTAATGGCACAGGATTTACGACCGGGTATCCCACGACTGTTATTAAGACGTAAGTTAATAACAAGATCCCACCATTTAGAATCCCATAATTGCCATCGAGACGTATGTTAATGGCATAGGATTCACTTTTCCGGCGATAAGGCATACTCATTGGAAGGAGAAGCAAGGTCCGAGTAATTGGCGTCTCCAAACCAGGTATCCCACGACTGTTGTCAAGACGTAAGTTAACAACACAGGATCCCACCATTTAGAGTCCCATAATTGTCATCAAGACGTAAGTTAATGGCATAGGATTCACTTTTCTGGCGGAAAGGCAGTCGCGTCAGAAGGAGAAGCGAGGTCCGAGTAATTGGCGTCTCCAAACCCAGAGTCCCATAATTGTCATCAAGACGTAAGTTAATGGCATAGGATTCGCATTTTCCAACGTAAGGGACAAACTCGTTGGAAGGAGAAGCAAGGTCCGGGTAACTGGCGTCTCCAAAATCGAAGGCGGTTCGTCATCAACAATAGGGCATGTTCAGAATTGGATCAAAGAGATTGATTCCTCAGTATGGATTGCAACTGGAGACGGTTCGTCATCAGCAAAAAAGGAGTATATTCAGAATTGGGTCAAAGAGATTGATTCCTCAGTATGGGTACTCTCCAAACTCTAAGCTTTACTTATCGCAAGTATTGTTTTTGAAAATGATTTTCAAAATACCTTAAACCTCAGTTTTTGCGTATTTTCAGAGTCGAACTACGTTTGGTCTGATTTTCTTCCGAGGAATACGTAGGCAGCTTTTTAGCACGACCATACCCCTAGTTCAAATGGCGTCTTTTCTAACGACGACGGTACTTCATCCATAAGTATCGTCGCTGAGGGGCTTTGTAGACACCCCATTTTGGACGTTCATTTATAATCACACTACTTCTGTGTCTCGCCTTTGATTTGGGTCAAAAACTCGTTAAGTTAGACAAGTTTCGTTAAGTTTCTGACTGACTCCATTAGTTAGGGGCCAAACTGAACATTAAAACTATCGCAGAGGGTAAATAAGTGATTCCAGCACTTAGATGCCTCGTACGAGACATTGATGTCTCGTACGAGGTATCCCCCTCGACAGTCGGGTTTTTGGTCAGTTCCTTGTTGATCTTAACCCCTTTTCTTGGCAAACTCATGCAATCCGGGGAAATCCATGGCCGATCCTAGAGTCCTAAAATAACCTCTTGAGAATTAGTCTTTGATTCCCAACCATAAACAACTCTCCAACTAAAACCCTAGGTCACCAAAAACCTATAAATAAAGGGTTTCTTTCACTCTAAGAGAAGGAGGAGAATTTCTAGACAGCCCCAAGGCCATTAAACCACCAAAAATCTCTCATAATCAGTCTCTCTCCCATACCCATGAAATTTGGAAGATCAAAGGCCTTTAGTAAGGCCATCCATAGGATTCTTGAAGAAAACACTTAGGTAAAATCCTTGCTTTCTATCTTCTCATCTCCTTCTTTGCTTTGAAGTAGTGTGATTCCATCAAAGGATCAGCCTAGAGCCTCTCCAATCCATGTAGATGGTCTCGAAGCATATGATCCGACATCCCAAATAAATAAGCAATTATTTATTTGTTTGTTTTTCTCTTTTGGTACATGAATGCGTGATTTTGAAACGATGATGATGATTTCTTAGCAAGACTAATCCTAGATTGGGTGAATTGGGTGCTCATTGACCTTCCCAATTCATAACTTAACCCCTGAATCTAGACATCTCGGTCCGTGTTCCGACAATAACATGGTGGCGACTCTCGAATCAACAAGAAGGTATATCGAAGGACGAAAATGTACCTCGAAGCAAAACCTCGCGCGCAAACACCGGCAACCCGATGAATTCTCACTCACCCGAAGGGCTACCCTAATCAACAAACCTAATGAAGGACAAGTACTTGAATTAATTAGATTGTAATTAATTATAAGTCATCTTTGTAAATCCGTTACATTTTCAAAGTGTTTTCTCTCACGACACATTATTTATAAACCCGCATGCTCGGTCTCCACTGAATTTACAAAATGTCTTTCGTCTCATCTCCGTGATGTCCTAACTGACTCGGTCCTACACCTTAGGATCCCCTTGGGTCCTGCATCCCGTCTCCCATAGGTCAAAATCCCTAAGTCTCTTTTAGGAAGCAGTTTTTGAACCCAACTAGGGTACCCTTAGCCTATGCAGTGCGCTCCTAGTCAGTTCACATGCTATTTACATGTTATCTACATTCTATTTACATGTTATCTACGTGCTATCTACATGCTACGTACATGCTTCATACTGCTAGATAAAAACATAAATGTTTATACAGTCATCCATGAATATATATATACTATTATACTATCTATGCTACAAACTAACAAACTGCAGATCTAAGAAGCTGATCCACTAGCATCACCCCGAGTCTACTTCTGCAGAGGATGATACCTACCGGTCAAAGCACCATCATCACCGTGACTAGAAACATCACACTCCGCCAACTTCCGAATGACCACCAGCAGTTTTCTCCTCTATCACAACGCGTGGGCCCCCAAGGCGTGTCCGAACGAAGTCATCATACGAGGCTCCCTCTACAATTAACTATCTAGCATCAAGGCCCTTGGTCAACCTAACCCGGTCAGGCCGAGACGCCGGATTAGTCATAAATCACAAGGATCCATCAGAACCAAGTAGCGCTGTCTGCCCCATACTAGGCTCGTGCCCTCTCACCCAAATAAAGGGCGTCCCCGCTGTAGCCGATCAACAGCCTCCTCTGGCCCGTCGCCTCAATAAGCCCCTGCAGCAAGCAACTCAAAGTCTAGCTCTGCCCATGGATAGAACGTCATGTTTCTCGGACGGGGTCCCCCCAGAAGAGTCTTCAACTGAGCCTAAGTGTAGTGCCAAGAAGTCTTGTTCCCCCTACTTATGCAACTCGGCACCCACCAGCGAATGCAAGGTACGTCGATCGAGCACTGATCATCCCAAGCAGACTTAGAACAAGAATCTCATAGACACAATGCTACATGAGAAAGTCATCAACAAGATGAAAAGATTGAAACCAGAAATGGTTCATACCACCAAGGCGAGGTGTAGGCAATCGACTAACGCCGACTAGGACCGGCGACTCTGATTTAGAGCACAGTACAACTCCGTCAAGCCCGCTACTCCCCAAGAAAGTCTCCTCACTACATCCGAGTCCATTAGGCATCCCAACAACGAAATCATTGACGTAGTACCGGCATTAGCAAAGAGGGGAAGTTACCTCTAAATCACCGCCTCTGGCCTCAAGAGCCGCCAGCATCTCCTCACACTGCCTCCTAAATCCCACAAGATCACGCCGTAACCACTCCTGATTTCGATACAGTCAAACCCAATCGAGCTCTGAAACATGTCATCGCCATTCCTAGCAAGAAAGGTATCGTCACTCCACACAGTGGCTACCTGTGAACCACAACCCGGTAAGAGTCGTGATGTCTGAGAGAGTCACCATAACCTCTCCCCAACCAAAGTGGAATGTATGGGTGGTATCCCACAAATGCTCCCGCATTGCCATAAACAGATCGGTGCACTCGAAGAATGCCCCCAAGCCGGTGGCCCGCACCCTGCTCTGAGCAGTCTTTGACATCTCCTCTCCCACAAACTATGCACAACGCTAGACGAGCCCCTCGACTTCAAAGGGGGAAATACAACCGACAATCACAAGTAGGTATACACAGCAAAGGTATGTGATTAACCTAGCGGTTTTAATTTCATAAACATGTGTAAATATAAACTATTGCATTAGGAGAATCCCCAAAATTCCCAACGAATACTATAAATATCTCACAATCAAAACCCTAGTCTACCTAGGACAAGACAAGTCAACTCCGAACAAGTCCGAAATATTTCAATAATTAAAGGACAAAAATATAACTTCATCCAAAATAAGCTTTCTCAACGAAACACTAATGTGAATTACACTCTAACAAAAGTCAAACAACACAAAAGCACTTTAACAAAGTCAACCAAGTCAAAGATCTATCAAAGATTACAACATTTTCGGACCAAAAATTACATAACACAAAAATTGCGTTTTTTAACAAAACCACCAAAATCAATACATTATACATACTACAAATAAATCAATCAACTTGGGTCGAAAACCCCAATTTAAGGTCATTAAACCCTAAGTACAAAATTAATCAACCAACCCCGTAACTTTGGGTAAATTGCAATTAAACCCCTCATTCAAAACAACTTACAACTAAGTCCTTATAGTCTGCATTTAATTCACTCGAACTCCAAACTCCGGGTAATTAACAATCAAACCTTCTCGTTCGAAGTAATTAACAATCGAACCCTTTATTCAAGGTAAATTACAGTCAAATCCTTCACTCAAAATAATTCTTCAAATAAATCCCTCGTGTTTAATGTTAACATATTCAAACCCCCGACCTTGGGTACTTTTCAATCACAACTCTTACAAATCAACAAGAATTAACTTAACCCCAAACATGGGTCATTTATAATCCAAATTTTTACAATCAAAGTAAGATGTAAATAAACCCCGAATTTGGGTAATCTACAAATTAAAACTTTTTGCAATCTACATAAGATTCATTTAAACCCAAACTATAGGTAAAATACAACTAAATCTCTACAAAATTCACTTAAACCCCCACACGTTGGGAAATTCACATCTAAAACATATCGAACATCAAATAATCAATACTCAAACCCTAGACTATAGGTAATTAACATTCAAACTCCTCTAAGCGACAATACTCAATGCTTAAAACCTAAACAAATAGGTATTTTACATTTCTCTAAACTTTACACGCTTTGACCCATCAAACTTGTGATCACTCACACATGCTCTCCTCCGAGTTACGACCAATGATCATATCATGATAAAAACTCTAAAAGTGTTACATTCATACACTTTCATTGCAAAACACCACGATCTCTAGGACTCGTCCTTAGTTCGTTCCTTTGGGGTCCGGAAGACTCCAGTAAATTCCAAAAATTAATTCAATTGGGTCCGGAAGACCTCAGTAAATTCCAAATCAATCTATAATTGGAAGTTGGGAACGTCCATAAACCTTTAATTATAAAAATGGAGGTTGGGAACGTCCATAAATTCTTATTATAAAAATAGAGGTTGGGAACGTTCATAAACCCTTAATTATAAAAATGGAGGTTGGGAACGTCCATAAACCCTTATTTATAAAAATGGAGGTTAGGAACGTCCATAAACCCTTAATTATAAAAATGGAGGTTGGGAACGTCCATAAACCCTTAATTATAAAAATGAAGGTTGGGAACATCCATAAACCGAAGTTGGACTAAGGAAACCGTCGTAAAATCCTTTATTAATAACCAAATCAATTTATAATTGGAGGTCAGAAACGTCCATAAACCCTAAAAAATTATAATTGAAGGTCGGAAGCGTCCATAAAACCCTTCCTTTTGATAAAGTTATTAGGCGTAACCCATGCAAGCTCTAGACAATCGGCGTTACCAGTTACCAAATTGTGCGATACTGAGGACTATGCCTCTCTAAGTACCGTAGTTTGTCGATAAATTATTCGATTACGCGTCCTCTATAGGAAGTTAGAATCAATCCCTATTTCTGTTCTCGATTCTTAAAACTTCTTGCCGTACCGTGCGTATGGCCTCACCTCCTTTCCCCAATAGAGTCCGTTGCAACGACTTTATTGTTTACGAATATTCAGTCTTCATACAGGATAGTTCCCGTAGGATTGTTATCCCCAGCCGGAGTCTGATGTCTCGTTTCTTTTTCTATTTCCCCAGTAGGGTCTACGCGACTTTATTGCTTTACGAATGTTTGTCTATCCCCACGAAAGATGATGTCTCATTTCTTTCTCCCAAGTGCCCAAACTACGATTGGCTTGATTCCCTTTAGATACGTAGGTAGCCTGACATAGGTTCAGCCGTTTGACCAACCTGGTCACCTTCTAACTTTTCTCTCCCTCGATTTGAAACTCATATTTCAGATCGGTTCCTTTTCATAATCGACGGCCCTCTATACCTTGAAAGAAGCATGGCCGAGGGGCTACTGTTAGTACCCAATCTGAAGATAAATGACTTCCTAGACCTTTAGGATCCTCCGAGGACCTTTTAGGCAATAAAAACCTGATAGGGACTCATCCGACAGCTTTCCAGAGTTCTAGTGGGACAAAATCAGTTCTAGGTCAAAATCTATCAGGATATTGATCAAATCCCGAGAACAAACTGATAAGGATTCACTGAGATCTAGATAACCATGCGATCCGGAAAGACTGGCCATGCGGCCAGTCTTGGAGTTTCCGCGTGGCCACTTCTGCGGCCCAAAACCCCTATAAATAGGCCTCTCCTCTCAGCCATTTGATCACACAATAACCTATGGGAAAACCCTCACAGAAGCTCTTCCCAGCCCCTCTCTCTCCCTCTCAAAACCCTCTCAAACCCTCTCTTTGATCTTGCTTTTATCATCAAAGAGATCCAATACCGCCATTCAACCAAAGGAGTGAAGATTCAACCTTCGAAGCCTCTTCACCGGTTTGGTAACGGGTTCTTACTACTTAACTACTTAGATCTATTATATTCATTCATATATTGTTAGATCTAGGGTTATTTTCATCGTTCATGTTCTTGACCGATGATGATCTAGGGTTTCTACGAAACCCGCACTAGATCTAGGTCACATATTACTTACATAATGCTATATTTAGGGTAGCGATCTTCATGTTTATGTGTTCATTCATATGTATTCATTATTTTTTTATTATAATGCTAGATTTACGATTTATCATACATCATATTCTAGATCTAGGATTGTAATCCATATTTATGTGCACGTACCATAGCCAATGATGATCCTAGGGTTTCATCAAACCCTAATATGATCTAGGAACTATTTCTAACTCTAGTCTTCCCCCTCTATATGCATGATCCCGCTTCATCTCTCCCCATTCTAATTATCAATGAACTACACCGACCTGAGCTTCTCATGATGAGAAGAATGTAGGCAATCTTGGATCCGGTCAAACACTAACACACACACACATTGATCATGATCGAAAGACCAATTCGTTGGGAAATAGGAGTGATCACTAGAATATTCTTCTCTTATTGTAACTTGACCCCCGAACCCTATTATTCTCATAAATGGTTTCTCAGTGTTTTAACTACAATAAAACAATGTGGTGACTCTCAATTTTCAATCGGGCGTATTCACAACTTTCCGATCGAACCTCTCCATATAACTTGTCACTTTATTCTGCTCTTCACTTTACTCTTATGCTTTTCTGATATATTGCTTGTTTGATCTTTGTAGATTGTCTTGCACTGTTTGAATTGTGTTTGTTTACTTTCTGCTTTAGTACATTTTTGCGCCTCTCTTTTAGCCAAACTTAGTTGCATGCGTTTTTACACACCTGCGCATATACCTGCGCATTTGTGATTGCTTTAAGTTTCTGCTGTGCATTTCACACTCTTGTTGCGCGCTATACTTAGCTAATATTAGAGTTGTGCGCATTAGCCTTTGATTTGCAAAAGGGTTTGAAAAGAATTTCAAAACAGCTATTCACCCCTCCCCCCCCCCCGCTAGCTATTTTCATGCCCTTGTTGCCCCTTTGGGACCAACAAGTGGTATCAGAGGAAACACCTTCATAAAACTTGTTTTGTTTTTAAGATTAACAGCTTGGGTGCCGATTCAAAGTGGCTTTAAAATCTTTGGCAATGGCTAACTATTCACATGTTCCTATGCTCAACGAAGATCACTTCGACATCTGGAAGCACTGCATGCTCACTCATTTTTCTTCAATCCACGAGATCCTCCATGACATTGTTCTTGAAGGGCCATACATTCCCATGAAGGCAAATCCTGATGCTACTACAAATAAGGAAACTCCTACGATCAAGAAGAGCAAGGAGGAATGAACATATGAATAAAAGAAATGGGTTGGCTATGATGGAAGAGCAAGGAACATCATTCTAAGCACCCTGGACCACTCCACGCACAAACAGACCCTGAACTGTGCAACTGCAAAGAAGCTATGGGATGCTATTGAAGGCTATGTAAATGGAGACAAAGTCAGCAAGGAAAATAAAAGATTTGTTGTGCAAACAAAATTCAACTGCTTCATGAGAATTGATGGTGAAACTCTGAGACAAACATATGATCGTTACTGTACTGTTGTAAACTCATGTATATCTCTTGGAAAGAAATTCAGTAACAAAGAAATTAACTCCCAATTCTTAGATGCGCTTTGTTCTAGATACATTCACAAAGCTAGTCATCTGGAAGATTCTGGACTTCTGGATAATTGGTCTCTGTGCAGTTTGTATGCTAATTTAAAAGTGTTCGAGCTTAAACTTGAATGAATTAATGAAACTAAAGAAAGGAAAATTAGTTTCAATGGTTGCACAAAAATAACCTGCGCCTGCTCAAACCTCAAACAAAATCTCTACCTCCTCTTCACTTGAAATGGACGATGATGATTTCGCTATGTTTGTAAGCGATTTCAAAAGTTCAAGAAATTCTCAAAGCCTGGATCTTCAAGTAAAACACCAGCAAAGTACTCTCGAAACAGAGACTCAAATAAAGATGATGACCTGGTCTGCTACAACTGTAGAAAGCCAGGACATTTCGCTTCAAAATGCCCGACTCCAAAATTTGAGTATATGAAGAAAAGCAACTTTTCGCAAAGATCATCTAAGCAGCGAGGAATGGTTGCTGAAGAAGACTGCGCTGAAAAGGAGCTCAAGACCTGGATAGAGATTGACTCAAAGGACAGCGATGATGATGATGATTCTGAAGACGGACTGCTCTGCTTAATAGCCAATGCTGATGACAGCGATTCAGAAAAGGATGTTCCAGATATGAACTCACTGAATGCGCCAACGACAATTACAAGGAAGAAAGGTCCCACTATCACTGAACTGGTAGAAATGGGACATCTAACTCCAAGCAGACAGAATGGCAAGTACTTATTTGCCAGAGAAGACTTATCAAAGAAAGTTGTAGCTGCTCCTTCACGCAAAGAACCTCTTGAAATTCCTGCTGAAATTGTAAAAGAAAAGGATGACTCTTCTGCTCAACGCGAGTCCGTTTTCCAACAAGATGAAAAGGTAATCAAGAGATTCAATTCTATGAAGAAGTAGTGGACTTATCAATTGGAGAAATTTCACAAAACTCTTTTAAAAATCTGAAATCACCCTCCTTAAGAAGCAGATTAAGAGCATGACTCCTCTTACTGAAAAGAACCGTTTCCTGACAGATCAAAAATACGCTATTTAAAGTTAGAAACGAAGAGCTGGCTGCTCAAGTAGCTGATCTCACAAAGATCACTGCTGAGTGGACCAAATCTCGTGTCACTATGGATCAAATTCAAGAATCCCAAAAGCCAGTGGAGTAAGGAAGGCTTGAGGTTCTCAACTAGTGACTATTGGGTTTTGAGGGTCCTTGCGCAGCGGAATACAAGAAAAGAAATCAACAAAACCCTAAGCCCCGAGATCCATTCATGATGATTAAATTAATAAAAAGATGAATTTAGAATACTAACCGTTGTTGTGCGTTTAAAATTTTCGAATCTTCAAGTCTTCAAGCTTTATGATTTGATCTTCTCCATGTTCTTCGAATCACGATCACAGGATTACGAACTTGAGATTCTAAAGCAAGCACCCTCTATGTTTATCCACACGCGAACGAATATCTAGAACGATTCTAGATCTGGACTGCTAGACCCATTAGAAAACACACTTTTCTAATCTTCAAAAGGCTATATGAATTTATACGTGTTCTTGAGTTTTTGATTCTCAATCTAAACTCAAGAATATGTTTCTCAAACACATGGAGGCTACCAATAATGATACAATATCAATCATCAATTCCATATGGAATAGGGCAAAGAGAGGGGTTTTTATACTTATTAACCTAAACCCTTTAGGAGAAATAGGCCAAAAACCAGTCAAAAATCGAGCAGAAAATCCCAGGCTCGAAACCAAAAGGTCAGCCAGGGTCAGGAGGTGGTCCGACCAGACCCAATCATGGTCCAAACCAGTTCCAATGATAGGTCCGACCGGACCTCTTCTTCTGGAGCCAATTTCCAGATTTTTCTTAATTCTGATTTTACGCTCTTTTACGCAATTCCAATTTTAGCCCTTTGTAAATTTATTCTTTTGAGTGTGACCCCATAGGATTATATTATATTGGTAATGAGTCAAACTAAGGTCAAACCCATAAGTCATGAGCGGACTCTAGCAAGACATCATGACTACCTAATTAATATAACTTAACAAAGTTCGTTTATCCTCATAGAACATATCACAATCCTTTTGTCACGCGATATCATATTGAGAATAAGTCACGGTCTAAGTCAACTTAGTGCCAATGCTTTCGTGATTTCCGAGCAGATTGATATGAGCAAATGACATTAAACACATCAATTC